>CM035424.1:41861469-41896469 GCA_020310875.1 Ceratopteris richardii
GATTTCTGGCAGCAACATGTTAGCATTCTATGCTAATTTTGTAAGTATGTGATCTTTCACACACATATCTGATTTAGGGTCTTCCATAGTCTAAATTCAGATTAGGGTTTGCTGAATATCAGTTTCACACTGATCTTTCCTCTTTCTGTCACTCATATTCACTCTGCTACAACCTATGAGGTCATATATCTCATACATATTCAAATTTTTGTTTCTACATCGGAATATTCTTGTAAATTCTGTACATTCATTCATCCATCTATTTCTGTTCACACGTAGTGGTTGAGATTTTGACTCCCACATTGTAAATTGACATTTGTATACATGATAGTGTGAGTAAGCAGTGGCTTACGTAACACTTTACACATGTTGTATAATCTCTCTCTATCTTTGTCTCATCATTTGTATGATTAAGTGTGGTATGTTCATGTTTTGTCAATATTGGAAGATTGCTGGAATATGTCTTGTAGATCCTGGACTTATGGAACTATGGACTAGTGGTATTAGTTATGGGCCTACATAATCTCCAACATTTGGTATCAGAGCTTCCAGGTTCGCAGATTCCCAGGTTCCAAGACTTCCAAGTTTACAACATATGATTTAAGAGCATCTTCTAACATTTGACATTTGACATACCACTTAATCTAGATGAGTAGAGATTTGAGAATAAGACAAGTCAGTCACATGTTTATTCATCGGTGTGGAGTATGAAGTTGATGATTCGTTAGCAACCAAATACTTTTAGAAGAGTAAAGATACTTTACAAAAGTATTGCTTGAAGACCAAGACTTGATGAAGAGAAGGCTACTTCAAAATTCAAGGAAAAACAATGGTTTGGAGAAGATGAAGGAACCAGATCAACATCAAATCATAGGTATTAGTTCCTACTATCAGATTGTCATTTGCAGGTCATATCTTAGAAGAGCAGTTATGAAGAGATTTGAAGGATTGAAGAAATGCTTTTATACACTTTCATTACTTTGAAAGTAAAAGCATTAGCTACATCAAAACAGGTATCTAGAGGTTGTTCTTGACAGTTTTGATAGATCTCTTTCATGGCAAGAAAGCTCACCTAAGAAGACAAATTTGGAGATCAGATCAGTTTTGTTTTCAGCCAACCTTGTGTTGTAAGTTGGTTGAAAGTTTTTGATCAGATTTTTTTGTACCTAGAGAGGTAATTCAGCATTCAAGCCAACTCAAGGTAAAGGTTGGTGAATTCCGTCATATCAATTACATTTGAAGCAGAGTTTTGATTCAGAGTTATGAAGAGATGGTAAAACATGATTCTATATTCACTTCCATTTGTATATCATGTTTGTTTTGTCTCTTACTCTTAGTACTAGAGGAAGAGAAAAATTCATTTGAAGAAGATAAGAGTGCTTGCTACTTCAAGAGGAAGAGAACAAAAGGTATGGAAGAGAAGTTTGAAGATGTTGACATCATCGGGTGGAAGAAAGATGCAAAAGAAGAAGGTCCAACAATTCTAAAGGGAGAGTAAGACTTCTTTCTTTTCTCTTATATTTTCCATATACTTTTCCTGTTTTATCCTCTACATCCAAAGACAAGTCTACGAGAACATCTTGTATGAAGAAGATAGTCTAAAGAAGAAGAAGTTGCTTGTTTTGCATTATACTCATAGTACAATAAAACGCGTTTTTTTTGCAAAATAAAAAACGTTTAGGACGTTCGAACGTTCTGAACATCCTAATACGTTTTTTTGAGTGTTTTTTTTTTGATCTTCATTTTTTTTTTTTGCTTTATGAACAGAAGTATGACTATGGGCCTCCTTCAAGTTTCAATACATATTGAGATAAGAAATCCGATCTAGAGATTTTTATATCATTATCGCATATACTAGATTCCTCACAATTTGTAAATCTTTCTGGTCCATAAATGTCCAACTCTCTCATATTTTTCCTTCTATAGGAGTAGGCATTTTCTCTAGTGTCTTTTTCTTTCCTTCTCTACCAAATTCCGAACCAAAAGTCCCTCCTATCTGGTTCAGAAAAAGTTCCTATTTTGATTCCAAAAGATATTTCATTTAGCAAGGACATCGTTGCATTGTTCACATTGTTCCATCCTTGACTAAATGCATTGTTTTTAGTTTCTTTGGTTGGCCCCAAAATTGGAGTTTGTTGTATAGTAGTCTTAGGAGTTTCAATGTGCTTTATGTGGGGCTCTAAGCTCATGAGTCCTTTGTTTAAGACTTCATTCCCATTTTTGTTTAATTTAACCAAATTCATTTTGGGCCTTCCTAACTCTAGATCATTGTACCGGTAATAGATTAAGTTTTTTTATGTGTTTTTAGAACTAGATATGTAAAGGAATGCTATATATGTATTACTCATGGATTATTGAAAAACAAAAAAGTGAAATGTTGCGACAAAATATAATACTCGTTTTTTATTTCCATTTTTTTAGTACCCTATGTACCAAACGTTTTAAAACCCATTTTTAAAACTCGTTTTTAAAACTCTCTTTGTAGTATGATTATACTTGGTCATGTTTTAGTAGGTTTTGACAAAGAATTGCATTGAGAGAAAGAAAAGGAGCAGATATCTAAAACAGCTTATATGTTTTAACTCATATGTGTATGAGTTACATTTTAGTTGAAGCTTTTGAGCAGTAAGCTTATATGTTCCCTAAGAGAATTCTTGGAATGGCAATTCAGAGCTACTTGGTATATGATAAGTTACAGAGAAGTATTTTTCTTCTTGACCTAATTCTTGAGGTAAAATAGTATTTGTAGCAGATGTTGGAGACTTGGAGTAAGGTTTTTGTTTGGAAAAGGTACCTCATATTCTGTATATTCAGAAAATTCAGAGTTTTTCAGGATAAAAATATAGAAAAATCAGTATTTTCAGAAAATTCAGAATTTTAGAATTTGCAGAAAAATTATGAAATTTCAGTATTTTCAGAAAACTCAGTATTTTCAGAAAATTTCAGAAATTTCAATATTTTGAGAAAATTCAGAAAATTCAGGAAAATTCAGATTTTTGTGTTGTACCAATCAGTTGAAGAATTTACTTTCTATGATTGTCTAGATTTTTTGGATACATGTTTGTATTCAAAAAGGTGTTTGATTAGATCCTATCACTTGATTGAGAAGTGGAGTTAGCCAAAAGAAAGTCAAGCAGATATTTTCACATTTCACCAGGGTAGAATATGAAGATATGAAGTATCGACTTGCAACTTTTGGAGTTCTCAAGGTGAGAGTTTATCCACTTATGTTCCAGTAGGAAGTTGCAGATTCTTGGGAAGGATTTGGTTAAAAAAAAGTTTTACAACTTTATAGGAGAAGCATGGACACTTAGAGACATTCAGGTAGCAAATCAAACATTCAGTCATGAAGGTTTGATGAGAGCAGATTCTACACAGGTATTTTGTTAGAGAGATCTTGAAGATCTTGAGTATTTATGATTCAGATGTCTATCCTTTGTTTGTAAACCTCTTAGCATTGGAGGAAGTAAGTCAAAGGTTCAGATTCTATCAGATTTGTGTTGCAGAGAAAAAGAAGAAGATACTTGTTATGTTGCAGAAGATTATGGATCCTAAAATTTTGTTTTAGATACAGGTATTGATCACTGAAGATCAGATTTATTGAAAGAAGAAAGACGTTCCAGATTTCATAAAGTTTGATATAATTTGAAGAATTCTGGATACTAGTGTTAAATCATCCAAGGTGGTGATGAAACATGAAGACTTATTTCCAGCCATATGTGAAAGAATGCAAAGTCATACCTACAGGTGTATTCCTATAGGCTATATCATGTATTCCTATATTTCCTTTGGCAGTTTCTTTTTATATTCCAGCTTTGAAAGAAGAAGGAAGAAGAAGAATGTCTGGAGAAAGTTCCTGTTAGGTGTTCCTGTTCAGGAGAAAGTTCCAGAATTCTATTAAAGAGAAATTTGATATTTCAGAGAGGTATGTTAGAGGTGTGCACGTACATGTTTATACCAAACTCTGAAGGAAACAAGTATGAAAGAGTATGGAGACAAGATGACATCATAGATATGAAATTTTGATGAAACTCATGAGTTGAGTTGAGTTGAGTTGAGTTCAGCAGTGTTCATAATATACTAAGTTGTGAGTTATCAGTCACAAGTCCCAGGATTCAGTTCCTGATTTTGTTTAGTGTATCTACATGACACAACAGAAGTATGTTGAGAAACTTTTTGTAAGGTAAATGCAAATATGTGGATCCTAGTGTATGTTTACAGGTTGGAGAAAACAAGAGATAGCAGGTTCAGAGTCAGTTTATGCTACATATGTTGTCAAACAGTGATTACTTGATGTATACACTATTGGATATCTAGTTTGCATATTGTCTCAGGTATTTGGTTCATATTCAGCAAGTTCAGTTTTTTGAAGTTTGAAGAAAGTCAAATTCAGTTTTGAAGAAGACTTTTGAAGAAAAGGTTTGAAGGTCAATTCGGGAGTATAAGTTTGAAGTTTATGACAGTTTGCAGATGAATGAAGTTACATATCCATTTCACTTTGTACCAATATGACATTGCAGGGGGGGTTGTTGGAAAACAATGTCACATCAGTCCAAAATCCATTTAGGGCAGAAACCCTAATTTTGGTTCATTTTTGGCACAAAAATGGGTTAAATTTTTATAAGCCTATCTTGTAGAGCTTGAAGAAAGCTTTCTAATGGTATATGACATGCAGTCATCAGAGATCAGATTTGGGAGAAAACCCTAACCCTAATTTTTTTGCTGATTTAGGGTTTCGACCTCATATGATAGATCCGGCATGAGGATCATAAAAATGTTGTTAGATCATTCATCACGTAGTCAGAAGTGTGAAAAAGCAGGTCAAGAAGCTATTTTTAAAGTTAGCTAACAACAACTTTAAAAATAAAGCAAACTCACTTTAAAATAGCGATTTAAGTTTAAATAGAAGTTTTTCGTTGAAAAAAATCGTCCAAGCTTTATTTTGATCGCTAGACATTGTGAGGGCTATATAAGAAAGGCCTTGGGTCACTTTTAAATCATCACACACCAATTGGCAACGCGAGTTTTTGGTCCCTCATTAGAGGTGGTGCTCTAGCACACATGGGGCAGCCATGGTGCACTCTAGGAGCATGTTGAGGAGAAGCTCTGGAGTTTTTCTTGGAGAAGAGTGTGCTCCTACTCTTGCTTATGGAGAGGACTTGCCCATCACCTGCTTGGTGGTGTGGATCAGCCATCTACATTATGTATTTGAAGATTGTCTTCTACATGAAGATTTCGGTGTACTTCAAAGACATTGGATGGAGGTTAACCTAAGATATGCATCTTATGTTAAGAATTCACGTACATATTCTCTTTATGCACACAGGTACTATTTGGAGTTTATGAAGGCAGTGACATCCATATCAAGAGGAGTCCTATTCGGCATATCTAAAAGAGAATCAGTAAATGCATGCTATATGCACATTCGGATGAGGTGTTATAGAAGTTGTGTTCACATGAGTATGAGGATTTCTCGCAGCAACATGTTAGGATTCTATTCTAATTCTGTAAGTATGTGATCTTTCACACACACATCTGATTTAGGGTCTTCCATAGCCTAAATTCAGATTAGGGTTTGCTGAAATATCAGTTTTACACTGATCTTTTCTCTTTTTGTCACTCATATTCACTCTTCTACAACCTATGAGGTCATACATCTCATACATATTCAGATTTCTGTTTCTACATCTGAATATCCTTGTAAATTTTGTACATTCACTCATCCATCTATTTCTGTTCACACAGAGTGGTTGAGATTTTGACTCCCACATTGTAAATTGACATTTGTATATATGATAGTGTGAGTAAGCAGTGGCTTACGTAACACTTTACACATGTTGTCTAATCTCTCTCTCTCTATCTTTGTCTCATCATTTGTATGATTAAGTGTGGTATGTTCATGTTTTGTCAATATTGGAAGATTGTTGGAATCTGTGTTGTAGATCCTGGGCTTATGGAACTATGGACATGTGGTATTAGTTATGGGCCTACATAATTTCCAACAAGTTTTCTCTTCCATGCATGAGTGATCCGAGTCCTTGTGATGCTCCTTACTACTTAAGCTCTCCTCACACATGCCCTTTGCCTCTTGCTCTCTTGCTTCACACACTCATGACCCTCTTGCTCCGTAGGGCACACACCCTTGACCCTTGCTCCCTTGCTCCACACATCCTCTTGCCATAGTTACCAGGGGACGGTGACGTGTCCCGAGGACAGCAACGTCCCATGGTCGGGGACGGGACATGCACCATCCCGGGGATTGCAATCCGGGACAACACTCAAAATATGCTGATTTTAATCATTACACACATTGTATATTGATATTTAGCATTTGTTTAGTGTCTAGTTAGCATTCAGCTCCTACACTTTTATAATTGGCTTCTCTCTATGCTATTGTTATCAATCTCATTTAATTTGGTCAAGGTGTGTTATGTGCTAACATTTTCAAGTGTTGGAAAGATCTGATTAACCTATTATTTGGGCCTACCACACTTCCAATAGGGTCCCTAGTGGAAGGTTTCCTCATTGACATATTTTTTAACAATCCCCTCCTAACACGACACTAGGTGAATATGCTTGGTATGTATGTTTGTTATTTGTTTTAAGTACCTTTTTCACATATCATCCAAAGTATCCTATAAGCACACAGAAGGACCTTTGTCTTGAAGAGCTCTCTCCAAACACAGTTCGTTGACTTTGTTAGAGATCTTGATTTAGAAAGACTCTTTATTAAAGTCTGCACCTACTCTAGGGCACTGATGACGTGAGTAGGGATGTCATTAGCTATTTGTCCAAGCTATGCATGATAAAGTTTAATTCTGATACTTCTTGTTTAGGACAGACATAGAAGTTGACGATGCACTTTTTGTTTCGTTTTGTTTTTGTTTAATTTGCTTATATATATATATATATATATATATATATATATATATATAAAAGCATTATTTATTTATTTATTTATGGTATTATTATTATTTATTTATTTTCTTTTAATTTTATTTCTATTTTTATATATTTATATTTTTTATTATTAATTTGTTTCTTTTTTAATTTATTATTATTTTTTATTATTTAACTATTTTTTATTTTTTTTATTTTTTATTTTATTTTTATTATTTATATATTTTTTGTTTTGTGTGTGTGTGTGTGTGTTCGTGTTCATGTGAGTGTGTGTGCATCTCTTTTTGTTTTGGTTTTCTTTCTTGGTTGTATTTTTCATGTCTTATATTGGTCTTAAGTCTCTTGCTTTTGTTTGTTATTATTTTTTCCAATGTGTATGTGTTTATGTTCTTTATCCTGAGTTCGTAAGTTTGGATAACTCTGAACTTATGAAGGTATATATCACAAAGAGAACTCATACATCTCCTACTCTTCTAAATATAGGATGCTGAGTTATTATATGATATAGACCTAAACATACTCACAAGATTATCAAGGTTGTCTAGTCCTTTTCAAATCAAGGTTATATGCTCTCATCTACACCTATTAGTTATGATCATCATCAGTCACACCATACTCAGCTTTTAACCCTCTTTATATTGTATCTTTTATAATAGGATATTATTTTTTCTTTTTGTTAATTATTCTGATCTCTGTACATCTATGACAATCTGACAAACATCTCTTAAAGCTAACAATTCCTCCTTCAAGTGACCACTTAAGTGCCTTCTTTGGTTCACCCCACCAAAATCAATTCTATCGATTTGAGACTTCATAACTTCTCAAAGATTCTGGTTTATCAATAAGGATTGGAGCTTGCTCTTGCATGTATGGAAGCTTTTTCCTTTGAGCTTGACCGTGGTTATGATTCTTGAGGACATCTTCACAAAAGTTTAGTAGAAAAGGGGGATGAGAATTAAAAGATGAATAAGTCGAAACAATTGTTGTATGACGAAAAGATCATTTGTAAATCTGAAAGAAATCTTTGAGAAAAGATATATAAAGCTTGATAAATATCTTGCAGAAAAAAGGATTTTGGAATTGAATTTCTTAAAAAGATGAAATCCTCAAAATTTTCTAATATTTATGAGGAACAAAAGATGTAATTGATGAAATAAAAAAAGATTGGAATATAAATCGCTGAAAAAATTACAGCATCTGAAATTAATGGATAAAAAGCTGGAAACCATAAATTTTTACCTTAACCTCCTTTAATGTCATGTCGGAAAAATTACTGTCCTATGGATATAAAAATCTGCAATTAGAGAGGACACAGCCAAAGGGTAAAATGTGAAGAGAAAAACAGAGAATATCCTGAATTTACATTATATTGATGAAAATATGAGATACAAAACAATATATCTTTGGAAAACAGCAAAAGCACTGCCATATATATATATATATATATATATATATATATATATATATATATATATATATATATATATATATATATATATATATATATATACATATATATATATATATATATATATATATAGGTGTAAATTACTTAAAAAAACCTGAGATGAGCCATTAAGAAGCTGAGAATTGGCTGAAATTACAGATTTAGAGCATGAGAAAAGGGTTGTGTGTGTGTGTGTGTGTGTATATATATATATATATATATATATATATATATATATATATATATATATATATATATATATGTGTGTGTGTGTGTGTGTGTGTGTGTGTGTGTGTGTGTGTGTGTGTGTGTGTGTGTGTGTGTGTATATAAGGTGTGAATTACTTAAAACCTGAGATGAGCCATGAAGAAGCTGAGAATTGGCTGAAATTACAGATTTTGAGCATGAGAAAAGGGCTAAGAGAGCATTTATAGGTAATAGAGCATGAGAAAAGGGCTGAGAATTGAGAGTATAGATTGAGAAAGGTATGTAAAGTAGAAAAATATGAATTACGGCTGAAGATGGCAACCAAAGGACTCATAAAACCTTCTTATTGCTGCACATGAAATAAAAAAGGGCTTTTATGTTGTTCTCTGAGGTTCCCATGGCTGGATCAGTGCATGAAGTAAGAAAGGGCTGATATGAAGTTCTGCAAGGCTACCATGGCTGCACCATTGCTTTGACCTGATAGTTGACAAAGATGATGATCAAATAAAAGAGATATCCAGCACAATCGATGAGCTGAAGCCTGATGCTTAGGAAGCTAAGCGCCTAAGTTTCTTTAATAGGCAGTGTGTGGATGTGGATGTGGATGCCCTAGACTAATTACAGATGGGCTGCTCTATATTTGGTGTGACCTCATCCACAGTTCGTCCAGCAATAGTAAAAGTTACTTTGAAAGAAAATAAACTCGTAGATTTGGTGCATAAGAGAAATTAGGTGCATGTCTGAAGGTGCACACGTGAATATAGGTACATATGCACCCGTGACCCATCCAAAAATTTAGATGTTAAAATTGGCCCTGGTTTACACTTGGTTTGACCTAATATTAACTCTTTAGTGAGAGTTAGCTTCACATAATGAAGTTGAAACACTAGTACAAAGAAAACATGAAAAAAATTGTTACGAGAGTTTAAAATCTTTTTCTTATATTAGTGAAAATGAAAGTCTCCATTACATTTCTTTCAAGTTATTCTTTGCTTTGCTTCTTCTCTTTCCCTTTCTCTTTCGTTTTAACTTGTCTTCCTTTCTTTCTTAACTGGAAGTTGTTCTCATTAACCTTGCAGTCCATGCTGGTCAATGCTTAGTTCTGCAATTGTATGTAGCCTGTTGGCTGTATATTTGTATTCCTGTTTGATTCTTAATTGAAACACAGGAGCTTCTCAGCTATGACATGGAAGATAGCTTTTTCAAATCTGTGGTTAACATTTGGATTCCATACCTATGTGCTGTAAATGGTTTGTAATGGAAATGCAGACAATATTTTATTAACAAATGATCAGAGGACAGCGAAGCTTGTGGATTTTGGTTTGGCAAGGGAAGAAACTTTAACGGAGATGATGACTGCAGAGACTGGTACATATAGGTGGATGGCGCCTGAGGTATATGGCTCTCCCTCTCTCTCTCTGAGCAATGGCTGGAGATCTAGTTGATTCACCCAAGCTGTTTTGCTAGCATGGGCATGCTTGTTAATCCACTCTTTTCTTTATGGTCAGCTGTATAGTACAGTGACAGTGCGTAATGGAGAGAGAAAACATTACAATCAGAAAGTTGATGTTTACAGCTTCTCAATCGTTCTATGGGAGCTTCTCACTAACCGGATGCCCTTTGAGGGAATGTCCAACCTGCAAGCAGCATATGCTGCAGCTTTCAAAGTATATATACATATAAGATATATTTATAGAAGCGGTGTCCAGATTTTATGTTAGGTGATATTGTTAGCTAATAATGGAGATAATGATGAGCTTATATTTGATTTGCAGGGTACGAGGCCAAGCCTCTCTGAAAGTTTAAACCTGCCTGATGACTTGGTATATATTCTACAGTCTTGCTGGGCAGAGGACCCAGACATCCGTCCTAACTTTTCCCAAATCATTCGTATGCTCAATACCTACCTTTCCACTCTTCCAGTGCTGGAACATTCAGCCCCTCAAGCTCAGATTATCTCCAGGGGTGGTGCATCACAGGAGACATCATCAGGCAGTTGTTCAAGAGAACAGAAAGAGGATGAAACTGTGGGCAGTAGCAATCCAGATGTGTTGGGAAAGTCAAGGAATGGGCTATATGCATGCTTCCGTTACTGCATGTAGAAAGAACACAAATTCTGGTTGCATATTCACCTATGAACTAGTGCTTGCTCCAAGGATGCAGCAGGAAGGGAAGGGAAGCCTGCTTTTGGGGCTAGAAATTAAAGAGAATAGGCTGCTACAAAGGTTGTAACATTACTTATGTAGGCATTCCATCGGTTTCAGGTGCCCGCTGGCTCCCCTCCCTCCCCTCTCCCCCCCTTTTTTTTAACTTCTTCTGATACACATATACGGAAGGATTTTTTGCAACTGCATTTTCTTCTATTTGCAGCCTTGCAAGAAGCCATAACCTATTTTTAAAGCCGGCACTTTTAAGGATGCTATGAGAAATAATTAACAAAATCTTACTCTTGCTCTTTGTACATGTGCAAGTTGTGTTCACTTGGACATGAAACCATATGAAGCCATGTTTAAGATGTGATAGGGTGTCACCAATTGTGTCTTTCGGACATGATTTTGCAGTATTTTATCATAAACTAAAATTTGTTTTAACTCTCTTACACAGATTCATGAAGTGTGATCTCTTGTTTTTGGGGAACTTGTCCCATGTTTAGTCTATTAGATGATTTTCAATCTTAAAATCATTAGCTGAATATGGATCTGTATTAAAGATTCTACTGTTAGATCAAGGTTTCAAATCATTTAGGATTCTAAATCGTTACCAATCTCAAGGAAGACATCCAGGAGGGGTGTCATTGAACGAAAAATTAACAGTCACATTTTCAAATGCATAAGCCGAAGACGAGTCTTCTTCTTCAATAAGATGCTTTTAACCAGAGTAGATGCATGAGATTTAAATTTAATGTTGTTGAAACAAATGGTGTAACAGTCAAGACTAGCCCAGGATTTATGTATCATTAGCGTAAAGTTAGGAATGGAATTCTTGACTACACAAGCCTCGAAATCGTCAGGCTGCCTAGCTATAGTAGTCAAGAAAATTCAGGATTTATGAATCATTAACTTAAACGTCAGGAATGGAATTCTTGACTAGACAAGGCTCACAGTTTTCAGACTGTCATTTGGAACCAACTTGACAACCAACTTGTTGATGTCTAGAAGACCTATCTTACCTTCCACTTTGTCCTTAGCTCAAAATGTTCCCATTGACCTTACGAATTCCCAAGTGAAATGGAGAATCTCACCATTTCGGATTGTGCATCCCCTAGCTTTAGTGTCAACTCCAAGGATAGAGGGGCCACAGGATTTGCTGTGGGATTTAGAGTGGTTAAGAGTCAATTTGCTAGCTTTACAAATAATAGTGAGAGCTTTTTGAATTTCTTGCTCTTGTCATTATGGATCAGAGTTAATAGCATCTTCAAAGGATTGCAGGCAAATCTGCTTAGGATTGAAGACAAAAGACAAGTCTATCTTTTGTATGCTTAAGAAGAAAAAGGCTTCTTTTTCAGAAAAAAACTAAGAATCATGGACACCTTTAACCAAAATAAATCCTTGAGGTTTTCTTTAACAATAATTAGACAAACCTGAATGTAATCAGACTGAATGACTGTAAGAATCCATTTGAAACCAAGCTTGAGAACCAGCTTGTTAATTTCCGAAGGCCGATTTCTAACTTCCGTTGTGTGCTTAGCATGAAAATGTTCCAATCGGTCTTGTGAATTTTTTTGACCAAAAGCCCCCCTCTCAATCCTAACCCAAAATAAATTGAAATGGTTGAGGATTTTAATAATATCTTTACGTTGTTGCTTCATTGGGTTCTAGCAACAGAGAATAGATTGAACTAGGAGCTATACAGCTACCTTGAATAAAAGCCTTATGTGCAAGACCAGTGTTACATTTAGATTGGTACTGAGCTTGGCTTTAAATTTATTAATGATCCAAGTACATCTATATTTTGAGGAAATATTGAATCTTGTAAATATCCCAACTGTTTAGAGGTACTTTGACTAAAAGCCTTATGAGCAAGACTAGTGTTACATGTAGGTCGGTACTGAGCTTGGTTCTTAATTTGTCAATGATCCAGTTTTGCCCAATTTTCACAAAATATCGAATCTCATAAATTTCCTAGTAGCTAGAGGACATTCCATTTTGGGTCATTTTATCTTGAGCTTCAGTCACAACTTGAAGAATAGAGGAGACACGACTTAATGGAACGTTTAGAGTAGTTTGTAATCAATGTTCTAGCTATAGAAATAATAGTGAGAGCCTTTTAAATTTCTTCACACTTGTCATAATGGACCATGGAGTTAGTATCATTGACATAGGATTAAAGGCAAAGTTGGTTAAGGTGAATTTAATATTGGTGATTTTGAGATAGACTTTGGGCTTGATATGGTTAATTAATTAGCAAAGACAATGGCAATAATAGTGAGAGGGCCCAATCTAAATGAATATATCGGCTAAAGGAAAGCAGGAGCACTCCCCTTTTAAGATAAGTCTACTTATGGAAATTTTGAGGAAATCATGCACAAAATTAATGAAGTTCTACCAAAGCTACAAAGGCAAAAAAAGCATGCAAATCTAGCAATATTCATCCCCCTTGTAATGAAACAACCCAAGCTTTTAGGTACCAAATAAGCAGTGAAAGGTCCAACGATTTTGGCATAGATATTGCCTCATCAATATTTGCCCTCCCATTGGCGAGTGCATCATGAACCTCTGCATAAAAAATGAAATGACCTATATCCTCATTTAAAACTTGCATAAAAGTGTCCTTGATACATGAAAGTAGAGACTTAAGTGCATCCTCCATGAGAAGTACATCTCAACTAACCAAAGTAAATTTGTTTTTTGGTTATACAAATAATAGCCTTTGCTATGAAAATTGTACACAAGAAAAATACAATTCAAAGCCTTATCATTCGATTCCTTGTATTGTTGATCATGCATTCATTCAATTCCTTGTATTGCTGCTCATGCACTAATACATATGAAACAACCAAAGACATGAAGGTGAGCAACAAATAACTTGTATCCATGCAAAGCCTCATGAGGAATGAAATACTATAATGCCTTAATGGGACACCTATCAAATACATACCCATTTCATATTTTGACATATTTTCAACATGAACAAGAACTATTTCAAATACATAAAAACTTTGGACTCTAACTTGAGTGGATAGATCCATGCATGCATGGAAAATTCATCTATAAACGTCATGAAGTGTAGATAATTTTCGAAAATTGTATTTGCACAAGGCTGGATACATTACAATGAATAAGTTACTATTTATTTTCAATAACTATACCATAATATGTAGTTCAAGACTTGCATATGAGATCTTATGCAAGTCTTGAACTACATATATATAATAATAAACTGAGCATAATATGTGAGCTTATACATCCCACAACGTAGCATACCAGATACAATGATTTTATCACTATCAAAGAGATAATGAATTGTACAACGCTCATAAATAAAATTCACTACTAAGCCAATTTGGGATAGTATTGATTCTAATAATA
The DNA here is from genome assembly GCA_020310875.1 of Ceratopteris richardii. Classification (NCBI taxonomy): domain Eukaryota; kingdom Viridiplantae; phylum Streptophyta; class Polypodiopsida; order Polypodiales; family Pteridaceae; genus Ceratopteris; species Ceratopteris richardii. Next base: position 41,875,552 of record CM035424.1, read on the forward strand.
GGTTGTTGATTCTTGGTATATATAAAGCATTTGATAATATCAATGTACTATCATTGGTAGTATTAAGGATAATTTTTCCAACTCCCATCACATGATAAGAGGTGTTATTTGCATATTGACTATATTCCCATTAGGGGAAGGCTCAAGTGAGGTGAACAAACTATGTTGAGATGTAGAATGTTTGATTTCACCACGATCAAAGTACGAACACCCAAGTGCATAAAAAACATACAACGATTATGAGATAATGGATCATAACTACATTGTGTATTCAATGATCATTCTTCATTCTGCACAAGGTTATCGAATCAATTTAGAAGCCATAGTGTCTACCTATTATTGTTTCTTTCTTCTTTGTCTTCTTACTAGAAGATTTATGATATTTTTTAATAATATATTCATTTTCCTTAATGTGATTATAAAACTATATCAGCTTATTTTCCTTTTCCTCATCTTTGTCTTTCCTCTTTCATTGTGGAACATTTACAAATTTCTATTTATTGGAGGAAGGCCACCTTTATCCTCGTAGTTCTAATGAGCAATAAAAGCTTGATTCATAACACATATAATGGCTATGTTTTGCCCTGACACACTTGGACTTCCTTTCATAATCAATTGAAGACTAAAAGCAAAAATGTGATAATGATCAAGAAGCTCATTGAAAAGAGTCTACACAAGTGAACTATCTTGTAAAATTCTATTTACAACAATCAATTGCCCTTTTAAATCTTTGATCTTTGTAAGAAATTTTTCCATATAATCACTTTCATTCATATGTTTAGCCTTCGATTGTATGCAAGACGTATTATTTCTAACTTGATACAATGTGACAAGAGTATCTCAAGTATCATAAGCTATTTTGCATGAGAAAAATTGATACAATGTGACAGGAGTATCTCAAATATCATTAGCTATTTTGCATGAGCAAATATGAGGTATAATAGCACATTACTAAGAGCACTTCAATATAATTGATATTGATAGTAAACATCATCAATTTACTATGCACATCCATGGTTGTTATGGTCTCACATCAACTTTCTACCCATATTTTTTTCCAAGTCAGAATGTAGATCTCTTAATGGTAGCAATCTATCCAAATAATATGAGGTTCATATGTGTGAACCAACTCCAACATGGGACTCGATATAGAAGAAAATTTACACCCTACAACAACACAAGCATCGTCTCTAGTACACCTGATCTTCCACATTATCAATAGAAGAAACTCATAATATTAGAGATTGCACATCAATTGTTGTTTATGTCTCTACACCATTGCCAACATCTACCATGGATATGGGTTGGCACAACTCAAAAGGGATGCTCGCGCTCGTGTAATGGTGGTGACAATTCTTCAATATCAATGACATTGTCTTCAATGCATAGAGAGAGTGAGAGTATACACACAGTACTTGCAACTACCTATATACATAACATATTGAGGATAGACAAAGTACATATATGCTTTCTACGATGAGCCTAGAATTCATATGAAAATGATGAGGCAATTATACATATACACACACACACACACACATACACACACACACACACAGACACAGACACACACACACACACACACACACACATATATATATATATATATATATATATATATATATACACACACACACACACACACACACACACACACACACACACTATACTGATTTAGTAGAGCCCAATGAGGTATCTCTATTTAACTTTTTGAGATAGAATCAATTTTCACAATTAGGGTATTTAGTCACTACTCATGGATGAAAGCAATGATGTATTCCATATATTGGTTGTGGAGGATAATTTGGATGATACTAATTACACATTGTGGGCATACATGATGCCACATATGTTGGTAGTGAAATGATTATGGGATATTGTGTAGGATGTTGAAAAACATCCTACTAGAATTTCAAATATAGTTATTGAAGGTGATGTAAATGGTGTTGAAGATGATGCATCTGGTGTTGAAGATGACGATCCTCAATTTCTTGGTTGTGCTTTTGCTCATGTTGCATCAACTATAAAGCAACTTTGTTGGCATGGCAGAGATGCACCTGGATGTGCATTGTCTGTCAAACATGGCATTATCCCTCATGTTTGCTCCTCCTAGACAACAAAAGATTCTTGGGATACTCTTACAACATAATACCAAGGAAGAAATGAGATTTGTGTTACTCACATATGAAAACAATTGGATAGTGATCATATGAATGAAGGAAGATTAGAGATTTGAAAGAGCACTTGTTTTCTGTTGATGAACTTTTGCCATATAGTTCACTTGTGTAGGCTATTCTTAATGGTCTTTTAGATGCATACCAAAGTTTTGCTTCTAGACTTCATTTGATGATGAAAGAAAATCCAAATGCCTTAACCTTTGAGGAGTTCATCTTTGTTTTTGTTGGAGTTAGACGTTTGCCAAAGCACGCGAACAACACAAGGAAGAAGAAGAAGCTTGGAGCACAACACACAATACTGAATGTATTACCACTAGAATGTACAAAGATAAGTAGCCTGTTAGGGCAATAGGCATATATACAAGCGGGGGGGGGGGGGGGACCTCCTAAAGAGGAAAAAAGTGCCCCGAGGGTCCTAGAGTGTTCACACACATCACTACCTAAATATATCAACAAATCCCCCTGGGAGCGATGCGATGAACAAGGAGTTGGCACTCATGTATAAGGTGCCAAGCTATGTGGAATCAATCCACAAAAGGAAGTAAGCCCAAAGCTTTGAGGAAAGCTTCAAACTTCTCCCTTGGCAGAGCCTTTGTAAAAAGGTGTGCAATGTTCTCCTGCGTGGGCACATATGCCAAGATGATCTCCTCAACAGAGAACCTCTCCCTGACATAATGATAATGCATCTCAATGTGCTTAGTGCGAGCATGGAACACAGGGTTCCTCACAACTGCCAATGTGCTCTGACTGTCAGTGAAGATGATGGTGGCAGATGGTGGTAGCAACCAGCCCAATCATTGTTAGAAAAAGCGTGCAAATCTGGCGGTAGTGATCCCCCCTTGGGATAAAACAATCCAAGTAGCTGGGTACCACTCAACTAGCGAAAGATGCGCTTAACCGCCTGGCAATGCTTGAGACCTGGGCTCATCTGTGAGGCAACAAATTGAATATCTGGCCGAGTAATGCATACGTAAATCAAGCATCCAACAACCAGCTGATAGAGAACAACATCAAATGCATCTCCAGCCCATGAAGACTCAATCGTAAACCTATCTCCATAGGAGTGGTAATAGGCTTACAGTCTTCAAGGCCAAAATGCTGCAATAATGTGTCAATATATTTCATTTGACACAAAGCCATTCCACCATCAACTTGCATAAATTGAATGCCCAAATAGTGATGCAAATGCCCCAAATCAGACATCTCAAATGAGACATGCAAATCAGCCTTAAAATAAAAAATATGCATCTCATGAGGACCAGTGAGCAGCATGTCATCAACATATACGACAATGATCAGACGCACATCATTAGCACGCTTAACATATAAGGTGCTTTCAATTGGACTGTTCTCAAAACCATGTGCAATTAGATAGGCATGTATCTTTTCATACCAAGGACGTGGTGCTTGCTTTAAACCATATAATGCCTTCTTTAACCTGCACACCTAGTTTTCATGCCCTTTTTGCACAAAGCCATGGGGTTGAAAAAAATACACTTCTTCATGCAAATCACCATTCAGAAATGCTGTTTTAATGTCCAACTGATGTACATTCCAACCATGATGGGCCGCAAGTGCATAGATGCTATGAACAATAGTCATTGGGCAAGTAGGAGCAAAGGTTTCATCAAAATCAATGCCTCTTTCCTAAGCATAACCCTTTGCAACAAGCCTAGCCTTATATTTGTCAACTGTTCCATCAGGTTTACACTTCAGCTTGTATACCTACTTAGTGCCAATGGCTTTCTTGCCAGGAGGCAAGTCACATAAAGACCAAGTACCATTTTTCATGGTAGCATCATATTCAGATTGCATTGCAGCCATCCAATGTTCAGAATTTTGTGCTTCATCAAATGAAACAGGTTCAGTCTCATCACAAAGATTAGAAGCAGCCATATCATAGCAATCTAATGCAAAAGAGGCACTATGAGATCCTGATCCAGTACGATATGATAGAGGTGCATCTAACTTGCTATCACACAAAGTTTGCACTAGCCATTTTGGCATAGTTTTTGCCTGCTCAATATGAGCTCTCTCATCAACAAGTGCATCATGTAAATCTGCATAAAAAATGGAATGATCTACATCATCACATGAGACTTGTAAAGGCTGAGAAGTTGCCTCATTAGGAACAACACTAGACTGTCCACCTGTAAAAAGAGGCAACAAAGTATCATACATGTCTTTGGAGCTAACATATGTCTCCTTAGTACATGAAAGTAAGGGTTGAATAACATCTTCCACAAAAAAAAATCACGACTAACCAGAATGCGTTTAGTTTGTGGATGATTCAGACGATAGCCATCGCTTTCAGAACTATAACCAGCAAAAATGCATTTTACTGCTTTATCATCTGATTTTCTACGATGTTATTCAGGCACTAATGCATATGTCAAACAACCAAAAACACGCAGATGAGCAATAGATGGCTTGCGACCATGCCAAGCCTCATATGGAGTGATATTTTGCTTTACAATATTTGCAAAACAATTTCTACTTTTTTGATTTCTTCTCATCTTTGTCCTCCTTCTTCGAATGTGCAGCATTTGTAGATTTCTGCTTACTAATAGAAGAGCTTCATTTTCCTTTGCCCTTCTGACTATCCAAGAAAGCTTGATCTGCAACATGCATAATAGACTTGTTCTACCTAGATTGATCTTCCTGCAACAGAACAAATACTAACTCCTCAAATGACAAGGCATTTGGATTGTCTTTCATCGTCAAATGAAGAGTAGAAGCAAAACTTTGATATGAGTTAGGAAGACCATTCAAAATGGTCTGCACAAGTGAGCTATCTGGTATAACTTCATCAACATAAATCAATTGTTCTTTCAAATCCTTGATCATTGTGAGAAAATTGTCCATAGAATCACCTTCATTCATGTGCTCACTCTCCAATTGTTTTTGGAGGTAAGCAATACGAGCCTCATTCCTAGCCTGGTACAATGTGGTAAGTGTATCCCAAGCATTCTTAGTCGTTCTGCCAAGAACAAATGTGAGGAATAATGGCACGTTTGATAGACAAAGCTATCAATGCATGTGCATGAGCATCTTTTCCATCCAACGAATTTTCTATGAAGTAGGTGCAATAGAAACAACAACATGAACATGGATCTGTAGAATATCATCATTTTCGACACCACCCCATCAGCTCCAGCACCTGTATTTGCAGTACCTGTATTCGTAGGTGTAACAGGACATCTTTCAACACCCTACACAATATTCCATAGTCGTTTTGCGACCAATACATGACACATCATATAAGCCCACAATGGGTAATTTGTACCATCCATCTTATTCTCAACAACCAACATATGAAATACATCACTGCTTTCAGCCATGACCACTAACTAATACCTTGATACAGAAAAATGATTGTATCTGAAAAAGTTGAACACAACTACCCAAACGAGTTCTACTAGACCTGTAGCAGACTTTGAGACGCTTATACTGGCGAACCAAAATTGGTATATATCTTTGGTACAAAAAGACGAAATAGCCTACAAAACCACTGCGATAGTGCATTTAGAGGCCGAAACGAGCTCATATCACGATTTCGACACCACAAAGCGAAGCTATTTTATCTTTGAAACACCCTGAGTATGCTTACCAAATTTCATGCGATTCTGAGATTGCAACCAGAGAAGTGTAGACAATGCCCTAGATGAGGCGGCGACCTGCTCTGATACCAATTGTTGGAGTTAGATGTCTGCCCAAGCACGTGAATCGTACAAGGAAGAAGAAGAAGCTTGGAGCACAACACACAATACTGAATGTATTACCACTTGAATGTACAAAGATAAGTAGCCCGTTAGGGCAATAGGCGTATATAGAGACCGGGGGAAAAAAACCTCCTAAAGAGGGAAAAAAGTGCCCCGGTGGTCCTAGAGTGTTCACACACATCACTACCTAAATATATCAACTGTTTTGCTGCAAGAAGATTAGTCTAGGCAAAATAGGTCAATTATGAGTGTTCAAGATCAAGATTTTTTAGCCATTCCAAAGGGAAAAGGTAAATGGAGTTCATCTATTACTGATAAAAAATATGCTAATGTTGCATAGTCAAAGAAGGAAGACTAAGATGAAAAGAAAATAGAAAAGCAAAAACGATTTTGCAAGTACTATAAGGCAAATGATCATGTCATAAAGAGTTGTTCTAAACTGGTTGCAAAGGAGGCAAGGAAGAAAGAGGTTGGAATAATTGTTGCATAATCCTCTACACCTAAAACAAAGTCTGCAACTCTTGTTCAAAATGAAGAATGGGCATTTGCTACTATTTGAAACTATGAACCATCTTCACATGAGGAGTGTATGTCTGCAATAGACTCTGATCTTTGGTACTTTGATAGTGGTGCAACCAAACATATTACCTCGTAGGGATGTTTCCTCACTTCACTTGAGCTCAACCCTAAAGGGAATATTATCACATGTGCTAGCAACTCATGTTAGCCACTGTACACCTTTGCAAATATTTATACCCTTTAAATGTCTTGCCAAAGAGGCAGACATCAGATGTAACCCTTCAACAATTAATAAACAACGTTCTATCTCATGTGCATAGATATCCATCAAGGAAGATAGGTATTGGACATGCCAAACTGTCTAGTCTGCTATATAGAGAAGGAAAATTTATCAAATTGAATTCTGTTGTATCAACTTAGTTATGTTCAGTGTGGTGTAGTAGTTGATTTTTTGTGTTGCTAAAGTGCAAGTGATTAAGTCATTCAGTGACTGAAGCAGTCTGTTCGATCTCTGATTATGTGAAGTTGGCACATATAAGTCTATTACAGTGATTGATAAGTTAATAACTCCTTTTGGTGAAGTAGTTTGGGAGAAATACAAGGATTTAGTTACCATTGAATTTTGCCATCCCAAGAACCCTATCAACCTGTCCTGTTCCTTAACTGGACTAGGTTAACACTGGAAATCTTGCTAGGAAGTGGTTCTCATCAACTACATGCCAGTAATGCATTCCAGTGAGATGTATCCGAAATACAAAAGTGAAAAATACCCCATTCGAGTAAATAACACATTGGGGATCCCACAACGGAAAGATAGTAAAGGCAAGACCTCTGAAGGAAAGAGTGAAACAAGTGGAAGTTCGATGCCATAGTATTTCCTCATTTTTGGTATGTAGGAAATTGAAGAAATCTTCCGTGATGTCCAGTGAATTTCTGCTATCCGATAGTAACTCAAAGTTTAGTGAAAGTTCGGTGTCCAAAAATTTGATAATCAACAGTGTTTCAATCGCTATCAAGGATCTGATTGCAAATGAAAAGATGCAAATGATGCATTCTGTGCATACCAAGTCTACACCAAAAGTTGTGGTAGATATCATGAAAATTGCAGACGAGCCAATCTTGAAGCCAATTACTATCAGAGAAGGTTGGAGAATGCCAATTGAATGGAGTCTTGCAACAACATTCCCCCTATTCAGGAGTAGTAGGAAAGTGTCTCAGACCGAAGATTTAGAACCTATTCAACCACTCGATTTGCAACTCCCGCAATGTTTACCCATAATTATTGATAAAGCTTCACCAACTACCTCTGATTCCGATGAAGTAATGGATGAAGTAATGATTCCGATGAAGTAATGGAAGAGTTATAGGGTAGTCAATAGAAAAGACAACATGGAGGACAAAGAAGGCAATTTCCAAGCGGCATGACCTATGCTAAATTCAGAGGATTTCCCCAAGACGATCCCGATGCTCATGTCTGAATGTTTGAAATTAACTACAACGTATTAGACAATCTAGACATTAGGGGAAAAAATGAACCTCACATGGGCCTTGTAAGGATTCATATTTTTTAGGATTTTAAAATGCGTAATCCTCTTGATTAAGGAGCCATAAAAAACCACCGGTGGTTTTTATAAATAAAATAGTATTTTTTATTTTTTCTAATTGAATTATGAAATGTAAAGCTTTAGAGCCTTTGGATGCTTCAATTCAATTGTTGAGATTAAAGTGGATGGATCTTTAGAGAGATAATGTCAGAGATTCATGGGAGGTTAGATTTATTATGTAGGCCCAATGCACACCCTCTGCAAAACTTTGGACCATTGGATCAAGCTAAAATCATACGTTTGCTCGCATTCGAGGCTAATCTATCTCTGTGTAGCCACATGAACCATAAGATCATGAGCTCATCCGAAGGCAGAGGAAAAATGGCACCCATATCTTTTGCCCCTTCAAGTTTGACCCTTAGATGGTTGGTGAATCTAAGGGTTGTCATCCAAAGAGCCATTTGATTTTGAGATTGCATGTCCACCATCCAATCAAAGGCCCCACCCAATGGATATTATAAAAAGAAACCTTTTTGCAGCTCTCTTCCATCTCTACCATTGAATCTCTTACAAATCCAAGGGTCCAAATACATGGATGCCTTGATTTTTGCCATTCACTCTCATCCATTGGATTTTTGAGCCAATCCAAGGATAATAAATCTTTTGTGAGGCTTTCAAAACCATTCAAGTAACCCAAGTCACCACTTTTGGTTGTTTTTCTCCTATTTGACCAAAGGAAAACAAGGGAAGCCTATGCCTAGCCTAGGTGATTAAGATATTGGATTGTGGGCACCATGCTTCTCTCATTGGTCCATCACTAATCACTCCTTAATCTAAAAGGTCCATGCAAGGTTCATTTTTTCCCCTAATGATGACAATAAATACAAAGCCATAGTTTTCCAATCCACACTAGTTAATGAAGTAGTGTGGTGGTTGACAGAGTTTGACCTCAATCACTTTTGACATTATGATGATGTTTTGGAATGCTTTTCTGTAGCACTTTTGATTAAAGAAGAATGTTGCAGAAATTTTTGATTTCTTACAGAACAACATATAGAAAATGAATCAGGGAGTGCAGGAGTACACCACCATCTTCTGCACTCATCTTAGACAGTTTCCATAGGCAAATGCCAATTTTCCAAATGACATAGTAACAAAGTGGTTTAGAAATGGGCTTAACCTTTAATTACGACATGCGATGATAACCCAGTGTATCAATGGAATGAAATTGGATGCTATGACTGAGATGGATTTGTAGTTGGAGAATAAAGTAGCTAGATTTGCAGAAGACCTTGAATGGGTAAAGACTATCAAGAGCAAAGCCAAAGATGTTTTGAAGCAGGTTTTCTTTGTAAAATGCAAAAATCTAGGGCATGTGGCAACAAACTATGCCTTAAATTAGGTTTATTGTGCAATTTGCAAAAATAGGATTCATTCCATAGACATGTCTCCATACAACACTAAGACACAAAATCGACTAGTAGTAAATGCAGTCATACAGGAGTTTGGCAAACCTGTAGCAAATCATGTTCCTCCTCAATTCCAGAACATGGCTTACTCGTCCTACATGAATTTCAAGGCACCGTGATCACAAAATTTTAGTCAGCCACAATGGAATCAAGGTGCTTCTAATACAACTAATCATGCATTTCAACCACAATATCATTTTTGTGGTGCATTGGGTCACATCCATAGACATTGCAAAGACACTCAAGAATATGGACTAAAGCACAAATCACTACCATCCAGACACACTTTAGAAAGGTCTTGCAATCGGCTGTTGAAGTCTTTGAACCAGGTTTTAAGGAGCAACAATGGGCGTTTTCCAAGGCATCCAAACGGGCTCAAGCTGAAGTTGCCATTTTCCCTGATTCGGTACTGGTTACTTCTTAGAAAGCAAAACCTTTTGAACCAAAAGTATTTAAAAACCTTAGTATTGCCTTTCTCAAAATGTATGAGACATTTTGAATTCCCTTTGATGAAAGGTTCTGTGAATCCAGCCTTTTGTGCAACTTGGGATATGTTGTCCAAAGCACCAATCACCTTACCCTTAGGACAACTTATCTCGTGTTCCTGGCATCATTCAACAATTTCAACAGCAGATTAAGTTAGACCCGAGTCCAACACTAGATGCTGCTGCTATACATCTAGAACCAGCCACAATCATGGACCACATGGTCCCCCTGATGATTGTCTTGTATAAAAATCATAAAATTACACAAGTCCTTATCAATGGTGGTTCTGGCATTAATATCTCCACTATAACTTTGTGTAAGAAGTTTGGGTGGAATAAAATTGAACACGTTAAATTCTTTGTTCGGATGGTTGACTAGTCTAGAATCCATCTAGTGGGACTAGTCATAAATATTCCTATTACACTACAGGGTGCAGTCTTTCATATGACATTTGTTGTTCTAAAGTAGAACAAAGTCTTGCAAGATTGTTTGTCTCACAAACTAATCTTTAAATGTAATCACCTAAATAAATTATTGCTATTGATGAGACTAAACCATGTGAAATCTATGCTCGTCCCTACGTTGCTGAACCAATCCATATGCTGGACGATCTTTTAGATGATGAGGAAGTGATCTTCCTCTCAGCTAATCAAGATATGCTCTCCTTAGGCATAGTAGATCTACAACATGTACTAGATCACTGGTCCCCAACTTCTTGTACTGTTCAACCCACTACAATAGAGATTGAAATTTTGCTGGATGATCTACGGGACTTGGTAGATTTACCGAAACATCTACATCAAGGGATGGATGATACTTTTGGCCAACAAAATTATTTCTCGGAAGATGAATTAACTACTTGCAACCTAGGAGATGATTTAAACACATGACCTATTAAGATTAGAGCAGAGTTGAAGGAATCTTTTAAAAGGGATCTGCTAGCATTCTTAACAGAGTTTATAGACGTAGTTGCATAGGATTATAAAGATATCAAAGGCCTAGATCCTAGGATATATCAACACAGAGTGATCTTGAGACCGGATGCTTATCCCGCTAAGCAGCAAAGTTATCAAATGAACCCATACTACGCTAAACAAGTTAGAGATGAATTAGATCATCTACTTTGAGTTGGATTTATCGTTCTAGTTGAACATGCACACTCGATCTCTCCAATTGTCATTGTTCCTAAAAAGTATAAACAAGTGCACATTTGTGCCCACTACCGAAAATTGAACACTACTACTATTCTTGATTCCTTCCCTCTATCATTCTTAGACAACATGCTAGATGAAGTTTCCAATCAAGAAATGTACTATTTTTTAGATGGATATAGTGGTTATAATCAAGTTTGTATGAATGAGGTAGATATCCCTAAAACAACCTTTATTACCGGTTGGGGAGTTTTTGCATGCACAATCATGTGGTCTGGGCTCCAGAATGCCTCTAACACTTGAATGTTGTATGCAAGAGATTTTTTCTCCTTATCTTATAAGCTTCATGTGTGTTTATCTTGATGATTTCTCTATGTGTGGTGCTATCAATGTGCATCTACAACATCTTCATCTCTGCTTTCTTAAGTTTAGAGACTATCCATTGTGTCTCAACCCAAATAAATCTATCTTTGTGGTCTCCTATGGAAATTATTGGGCCATGTTATCTCACATTAAGGCATTCATGTCGATCTTGATAAAGTGCATGTTATTTTGCATGCCCTGCCCCCAAAATCACCTACAGATGTTTTTTGATTCCTTGGTCAAATCCGGTGGCATGGTCACCATCTATGGTGGTTAGCCCACTTAACCATTCCCCTTACATGATTAATGATAGTTGCCCCTCATGAATTCAAGTGGACTACAAAGTGTGAGGAAAGTTTTATCCCTCTTAAACGAATTCTTATAGAGGCTCCTATCCTATGCTCCGAATTGGGACCTCCCCTTCCATGTCTTTGTGGACAACTTAGACATTGCTATTGGGAGTGTCCTCATGCAACTCCAAGATTAAGTGGTATTGCCCAATCTATTATGCTAGCCATCAATTAGTCATACGAGCCTTGTAGAGCGGGCATTTTGGTATCATAGAAGGACAATTGTACCATGATGATCCCTCACAAGCTTGGCTTTGGTGTCTCTCAATGCATGAGGTGCTGTCAGTCCTAGCATTGGCTCATTCTACACCAACATGTGGTCACTTTTTAGTGGAACTAACACATAAAAAGATCTTGTAGAGTGGTCTATGGTGGCCAACTATGCAACGAGATGTGCACGAGTATGTTTGATAGTGTGATCCTTGCCAACACACTGGCCAACATTTTCCATGACATAACGTCCCTTTGCAGCCTTTCCTTCCTCTATAACCATTCCAAAAGTGGGGCTTGGACTTTATTGGCCTTATTACTCCCCCAGTTGCCCTTACTACAAATCATTTCATCTTAACATGCACTCACTATGCCATATGCTAGCCTGAGGCCTAGACAATCCATTCTTCTACTGCTATGGCAATTGCTAAGTGCGTAACTTGAGATCTTTCTCCACAATTTGGCTTCCCCTTGAAAATGTGTTGGATAGAGGCACTCACTTTGCAAATGAATTAATTGTGGCTTTGAAAAATTCCTTTCATATTACACATAAATTCAGTACCCCATATTATCCCCATGTTAATGGTCTTGTTGAAAGCACAAACAAAACACTCTTGACTTTGCTCAAGAAGCTAATTAATAACTATTCTGATCGCTAGGACCAGATCCTACCTACCGTTCTCTGGGCATATCACACTATCTACAATGTTACTTACTACATGGTATAATCCCTTTAAATTAGCCTATGGTATTGAAGCCATTGCCCCCATGAAAGTGGTTGCTCCAAGCCTTCGTGTCACCATTCACCATAAATTGTTACCAATCAAGTTGTTGTTTACTCGAATTGATGATTTGCAGGCACTCGATGACTAGAGGTTTGAAAGTTTTCTGCTCATGCAAGAAGTGCAATTGAGACAAGCTTGGATGCATCATTGCTTTTTATGATCTTTAGTCTTTCAATGGATCAATTAGTACTATTCTACAACTCCAAAGTTGACTGTGCTGCAGGAAAGTTTAAAGTCCGGTGGTTTGGACCTTATTGAATTTTGACATAGGATGGTCCGAAAATTTTTGTTGTTGTAGACACTTGCTAGAGTACTTGTTGAAAATCTAGTCAATGGGTCAAAACTTTGCTCTTTTTGGTCGGCTTCCACATGCTCAATCATTTGTGCACTTCCCCTGTCTGTATGGTTTGCATGATTTTTATGGTGTAATCTTCCTGGATTCGCATTCGTCATTACGATCGTCTCATTATTCCATCATGATGACATGCTTGGTTAAAATCTCACAATTTCGCGATCACTGGTTATGGTATTCTGAGTGTATACTTGCCCTAGTTTTCATTGCTTTCTATGATTTTTGTGCGTACTCGTAGCTCTCGAATGGTGATGTTATTATTCCTTTTGGCATTTTATGTAGTGGGATATAAAAGCTCATAAAATCTCTGAATCACTCAACATGCGTAGTTCATGATTCTCAGGCTATCTCACATGCAAAGCTTTGGAATCCAGACCATCGGATGTGCCTGAGACCTCTGATGCCATGATGGTAGAGAACTAAATAGAATGATAATGGAGCTAGAAGAGTCTGAACACCAACGAATAAGTGTATCAAGGAGCAAATCGACCACTGTATAGTTGACAAAACCAAAAATTTGGAAAAATTTTGCCAAAGTATCCTCTACAAAATGAGCATATGACCAGTGTCAAAATATCATAAAACTGTGAGTAATAACATGTTTTCGTGCATAGTGAATCACTAACTCCACTGCATATAATCAGTTACCCAATAGAAGCCAACTAGGCTTATCGAGCACCTATGAACAACTATCATACATCTCCTATGGTGATGCTGGGTAAGTCTTCCACCTGCATCACTGAAGAGACCCCGACATCTGGGTGTCTCCCAGTTAAGAAAACCTCACCATGACCCTCTTTATCAAACGTAAAAAGCTTTATGCAAAGAACATAACCGCTATATCAATGACCACATGGACGTACATAAGCGATATCCACAGAAGCATACATAGTGTGTATGTGCTCAATATATGCAGTAAAATTACACTAAAGGCTGAATACACAGCCCAAAACTAGCCAATAACACTTGCAAGTGTCTATCAACTCTGATATTTTAGGCTCAAAAAACCTACATAAATTTGTAGCAACTGCTCCCACCAAAACTGAACCTTTCAAGAAACCTCTAGTTTTACGAGTGTGGCTGAAAATACAGCCCCAAAGGTTGATATTTATTTTCGGAGAAGTACAAAGAAAACTCTTCTTGATGTTTTTGGACCCTTGTGAAGAGAACTATGTGCATAAGTACTCCAAATAACCGCGAGCTCTGGGGGGAACAATACTAGGATGGGTGACCTCCCGGGAAGTACCAGGAACCTCTATATTCCTTGATCGTTGAGTTCCTCCCTCGCGCACAGCCAACGGTGATTTTGGTGACTCAGATGACAAGGTATGCCAAGGTCTATGCCTTGGTCACCGCCTTAGTCGTAATCCTTGAAGAAAGCTTGGGGGGGTGCTCGCTTCGTTCGCACAAACGGAACAAAACTTTTGCCTCGAACTGCTCTAATACGAGTGAAATATTTTGATGGCGATTCACCACAGTGCGCTCTCCTTGTCGAGAGCTTCATGAAGATATGCTCGGAGTAGAAAACCAAGCTCCTAAGTCTGCACACGGCACTCCGCACAGAGGCTGCAGAATACGCAGAAAACACAGTACACAAGGAGCACAAAGATAGACGTCTTAGGTCTTACAAATGCGGTAGAACTTACAGTACTGTGACTGACCAGGCCACTATATGTTTTATTAAAGAACATTTACAAAGTAGTGTCCAGTGGCCATTTGGCCTTTCACATGGACACTAACAGTAACAATACATAGACGTATACATATGTATGCACACATATACATACACACACATACACATACTATACATACATGTGCATACACACACATACACACATGCATACATACATACACATAGATACATACACCCACATATTCATACACACACATAGAGACATACACATACACATACACATAGACACTCATATAGAGACATACACATACACATACACACATACATAAATATGCATACACAAAGCACATGCATATGCATACATACATGCATACACACACATACACACCCACATACACATATACACACATACATACACTCACAAACACACCTACATACACATACACATACATATACATACATACATATACATACATATACATACATATACATACATATACATACATATACATACATATACATACATATACATACACACACATATACATACATGCATATACACACACATACACATACACACACATATGCATACACACACATACACATACACATACACATACACATACACATACACATACACATACACATACACATACACATACACATACACATACACATACACATACACATACACATACACATACACATACACATACACATACACATACACATACACATACACATACACATACACATACACATACACATACACATACACATACACATACACATACACATACACATACACATACACATACACATACACATACACATACACATACACATACACATACACATACACATACACATACACATACACATACACATACACATACACATACACATACACATACACATACACATACACATACACATACACATACACATACACATACACATACACATACACATACACATACACATACACATACACATACACATACACATACACATACACGCACATACACATACACACACACATACACATACACATACACAGACACATACACATACACATACACATACACATACACATACACATACACACACACATACACATACACATACACAGACACATACACATACACATACACATACACATACACATACACATACACATACACATACACAGACACATACACATACACATACACATACACATACACATACACATACACATACACATACACATACACATACACATACACATACACATACACATACACATACACATACACATACACATACACATACACATACACATACACATACACATACACATACACATACACATACACATACACATACACATACACATACACATACACATACACATACACATACACATACACATACACATACACATACACATACACATACACATACACATACACATACACATACACATACACATACACATACACATACACATACACATGTTGGAGCAAACCAATCACAAATTGGTGATTATAGAGATCTTGGAGAATGCTTATGGTCAGAATGAAGCAAAGGAAGACATTTGCAAAAATGAAGAAGAAGTCAGAATGTTGTCTTGTACACATATGTACATATAAGTGAAGAATCTTGTAAACTACCATAGTTAAAATCCTTAGGATGATAAGGAGTAGAGTCATAGACGCGAGATGAGTCCAAAGTCATGTATATATAAGATAATTATGACAAGAAATGTATGAGAGAAAGTAATAGAGTCATTTTGTAGATGACAATTTTGAGGAAGATGTGTAGAGAGTTTTTTCCCAGAAAATAGCGACGGGTTTTTCTCTGAGTGCTCTCTGTCTGATCATGTGGATCAGAAATCCTTTTGTACACATCTAATTGAGAAGCTAATGAAGCTATGTCTAGAATTTCAGAATCTAATTCCTCTCCTACTGTGAGAATGATCATTAGGAACATTCATATGTAGAATGTGAGAACTGAAGCCAAAAGTAGCGCACTTTTCCGTCTCAGTATTTTGATCAGATCTGAGTGTATACTGTAAAGTTTTTGATGAGTGAGCACTTAAAATTTAAGTTAGAAGATGAGGAAGCTATGGCTAAAAGCATTTAGCAAAACGGGTTCCAGATTGGGAGAAATCAAGTTAAGAAGTTGACTATGTCGAAGGCGCAACTTCTGAGAGTCATTTTCTGACATGTATTTGATCTTAATGATCAAATTAAACTTTTGGTGATTAGTTTTGAGAACTAATGGCTAGTATGATTGCGCAAAGGTATTGCTAATACTTGTGCATCATTTACTTGAAGAAATTTGAAGATTTGTGCAGGTAAAGAAGTTGATATCTGAAGCAGACTTTCTGAAGTTGACACTTCTTCACTCAGAGAAGTGTTGCTTGAAGTTTTGGTAAAAAGGAACATTGTTTGTGTAAAGTTTGGTTTATAGCTGACATAGAAGTGTTCTTAAGTCAGTGTAGATCAAACCTTTGGAGATTAAAAGGTCTCCAACAGTGGTATCAGAGCTAAAGGTGAAGTACAAGAGAAGAAAAGATAATCGAAGTTCCGACTGGTGCAGATATTGAAGATCTTCCAAATCAAAGGAGGATAAGGACAAATTATTGAAGATAACTTGCAGAAGTTCATAGTACAAGTTCGAAAGAATCAAGAAGGACAAAGAATATATCAAAGGTACACTTTCTCTTCATAAACCATAGTAATTGCAGATACAGAAAGTCAAGGATGGGAGAAAGCTTGCAAATTGATAAGCTAGATAGGGAGAACTATCCAGCATGGTCCATGAGGATGGAAGCACACCTCATGAGCAAAGACCTTATAGCATTTATTACAGGAGATGAAGAAAAACCAGAGTTTGCAGATCCAAGTATTCCTACTAGGGAAGAACTTGCAATGTTGAAGACTTGGATGAGAAAGGATGCTCAAGCAAGGAGTATCATCTACATGGCTGTAAATGATTATCTTCTACCTCACATCAGAGGTTTGGAAAGTGCTACAGATGTTTGGAATGCCTTGGAAGAGCATTTCCAAAATACTACTAAGTCAAGGAAGTCCTCACTATGGGCTGAGTTCACAACATTCAAGAAGAAGAGCTCACAATCAATTTCAGATTATGTGGCAAGGATGAAAGATATTGCAGATAGCTTGGGAGCAGTGGATGAAGATATTGAAGAAGAAAAGTTGGTAAGACAAATACTTACAGGTCTAAGAGGTGATGAGAAGTGGAAGCCTTTTATATTGTCCATAGAATTGTCACTTGATCACTTTACTCCTGACCTTAATCAATTGCTAGGACACATGCTAACCTTTGAGCAGGATCTTAAAGGAGACAATGATAGAAGTACAAGTCAAGCTATGTACTCCAAAGACAAGAAAAAGAATGGCAAGGGAAAGCAATCAAATGATGATGAAGGGAATTCAAATCAAGCCAACTTCACAAAAGGGAAGACAAATTTCAGAGGTAAAGGAAGAGGAGGTAAGAACAAAGATAATGCTAAAGCTTGTTGGATTTGTGGCAGAACAAATCATTTGGCAAATGATTGTTGGTATAATAATCAAAGTGGAGGATACAACAATCAGAATTATAGTCAAAGAGGTAGAGGAGGCAGAAACCAAAGAGGTAATTTCAGAGGAAGAGGTGGTAGGACATCATATGGTAGAGGAGGTGGAAGAAACTTCCAATCTCAGTCCTACAACAATAATTATTACAATTATGCAACAGATCAGAAGGATGACATGACTCTTATCTTGAATGCAACTCATGAATCAATGGGAGAAGATCAAAGAGTGTTTTATATTGACTCAGGGTGCAGCAACCATCTGAGTGGGAATCTATCCTTGATGACTGATATGGAAGCAAGGGTGAATGGACATACAGTTCAAACAGGTGACAATACCAAACATAAAGTGGAGAGCATTGGATCAGTAAAGACAAAGAGTGGAAGTACACTTCTGAGTAAGGTACTTTATGTTCCTACTATTCCTAAAAATTTGATAAGTGTAGGGCAAATTGTGGAGAAAGGATATGAAGTAAGATTCACAAATGATGGTGTCTATGTACAAGATCCAAATCAGGGATATAGAACCATAATTGCAGGTAAAAAGGAAGGAAGATTGTTCACTCTCAAGGTCCAAGGTAATGTGGGACATGCATTGTTTACCTATGGAGGTCAAAAGGTATCTGAATTAGACCTATGGCATAAGAGGCTAGGTCATTTCAATGAGAGAGCTATAAAGGAGATGTCAAAGAATCAGGTGGTGCTTGGATTGCCAAACATTGAAGGGCAACATATGGTGTACAAGTGTGAAGCTTGTCAATTAGGTAAAGCACATAAAAGTTCTTATAACAAATCAGGGTACAAGTATTCAAATATGCTTGAATTGGTTCATACAGATGTATGGGGTCCCTCAAGGGACTATAGCATAAATGGATCCAGATATTATGTGTTGTTTGTTGATGATGCAACCAGGTGGATTACTTTGTATGTAATCAAGGACAAATCAGAAGTCTTTAAGACATTCAAACATTTCCATGCTTATGCAGAAAGGATCACAGGACAAAAGCTAAAGAGGTTAAGATCAGATGGAGGGGGAGAGTATTTCTCAAAAGAGTTTGATGATTATTTGTGGAATGCAGGTATCAAAAGAGAAGTAACTTGCAGGTACTCCCCTCAACAAAATGGAGTAGCAGAAAGGAGGAATAGGACTCTTGTAGAGTTTGCAAGAGCCATGATGAAGGAAAAGAATTGTCCAAATTACTTATGGGCAGAGGCTATTAACACTGCAACATATCTTGTGAATAGGTTGCCTTGCAAAGCTTTGGATGGAGGAACCCCTTATGAAGCATGGTGGGGTAAGAAACCTAGTCTTGATCATTGTAAAGTATTTGGATGTATTGCATATGCTTATGTTCCTTCACAATTAAGACATAAGTTAGAACCAAAAGCAGAGAAGTATGTGTTTATTGGATATGATGATAGACAGATGGGTTACAGATTGTGGAGTCCATCCACAAAGCAATTTCTTGTTACTAAAGATGTGACATTTGATGAGCAAAACACATGGTATACAGGATCACCAAATGAGTATACAGGTGTTGAAGAAGTTCAAAGGAAAGGAAAGGCAAAGGTAAAAGTATGTGAAGAAATTGTTGATGAAGTTGACTCTAGATGTAGAGTGCAGGATCATGAAGAAGAAGGGCCAAGATTTGATCCAGAATCAAATGAGGCTGAAACTTCAAGAAGTGCAGAAATCAGGAGATCTACAAGAGAAAGGAAAGAGCCTATAAGGTATAGTTATGATACATCTTTCCTAACAACAAGAGATTATGCTTACATTGTGAAAACAGAAGAAGATCCAACTACTTATGAAGAAGCCAAAGGTAAACAGAATTGGGAGAAGGCAATGCAAGAAGAGTATGATGCTCTACTTGAAAATGAAACTTGGGAATTAGTACCAAGACCAAAGAATCAGAAAGTCATTGGATGCAAGTGGGTATATAAAACAAAGAGGTTTGCAGATGGTAAGGTGTCTAGATATAAGGCTAGACTAGTGGTTAAAGGTTATGCCCAAACTTATGGGGTAGATTATGATGAAACCTTTAGTCCTGTTGCTAAGATGTCTACAATTAGGACATTGATTGCTATTGCTGCTTGCAAAGGATGGAAATTATCACAATTGGATGTGAAGAATGCATTTCTTAATGGTTACATTGCAGATGAAGTATATATGGAGCAACCAGAAGGCTTCATGGAATCAATTGGATCAGATTATGTGTGTAAGCTCAAGAGAGCTTTATATGGGTTGAAGCAAGCCCCAAGAGCTTGGAATTATAGATTGGTCAAGTTCTTGAATGAATGTGGTTTTCAAGCATCAAAGGCAGATAGTAGCTTGCTAGTGAAGGCAAGTGAAAATGGATACATTTACATGTGCATTTATGTTGATGATATTATTGTTACAGGAACAGATGCTCAAGGAATCAATGAACTCAAGAAGCAAATAGAGAAGGAGTTTAAGATAAGTGATTTGGGAAACTTATCTTATTTTCTAGGAATGCAGATTGTGTATACTCAACATGGAGTATATGTTTCACAAGAGAGATATTTGAAGAATCTTCTAGTCAAGTTTAACAT
>CM035424.1:41906469-42026469 GCA_020310875.1 Ceratopteris richardii
CACATACACATACACATACACATACACATACACATACACATACACATACACATACACATACACATACACATACACATACACATACACATGCACATACACATACACATACACATACACATACACATACACATACACATATAGATACTTGCACATACACACGTATACATACACACACATATAGATACATCCATATTACAGACATAGAGATACACACATACATAGACACACACACATAGACACAAATAAATACACACACATACATATGCATACACAAAAATGTACACACATATAAATATATAAAAACACACATACACTCACTACACATACATGTGCATACACACACATATACATGTATACATACATGTATACACACACATACATACGTATACTCACATATACATATACACACACACACTATACATACATATGCATACACACACATACACATACACATACACATACACATACACATACACATACACATACACATACACATACACATACACATACACATACACATACACATACACATACACATACACATACACATACACATACACATACACATACACATACACATACAAATACACATACACATACACATACACATACACATACACATACACATACACATACACATACACATACACATACACATACACATACACATACACATACACATACACATACACATACACATACACATACACATACACATACACATACACATACACATACACAACACATACACATACACATACACATACACATACACATACACATACACATACACATACACATACACATACACATACACATACACATACACATACACATACACATACACATACACATACACATACACATACACATACACATACACATACACATACACATACACATACACATACACATACACATACACATACACATACACATACACATACACATACACATACACATACACATACACATACACATACACATACACATACACATACACATACACATACACATACACATACACATACACATACACATACACATACACATACACATACACATACACATACACATACACATACACATACACATACACATACACATACACATACACATACACATACACATACACATACACATACACATACACATACACATACACATACCATACACATACACATACACATACACATACACATACACATACACATACACATACACATACACATACACATACACATACACATACACATACACATACACATACACATACACATACACATACACATACACATACACATACACATACACATACACATACACATACACATACACATACACATACACATACACATACACATACACATACACATACACATACACATACACATACACATACACATACACATACACATACACATACACATACACATACACATACACATACACATACACATACACATACACATACACATACACATACACATACACATACACATACACATACACATACACATACACATACACATACACATACACATACACATACACATACACATACACATACACATACACATACACATACACATACACATACACATACACATACACATACACATACACATACACATACACATACACATACACATACACATACACATACACATACACATACACATACACATACACATACACATACACATACACATACACATACACATACACATACACATACACATACACATACACATACACATACACAATACAGCATACACATACACATACACATACACATACACATACACATACACATACACATACACATACACATACACATACACATACACATACACATACACATACACATACACATACACATACACATACACATACACATACACATACCATACACATACACATACACATACACATTCACATATAGATACTTGCACATATACACGTATACATACACACATATATAGATACACCCACATTACAGACATAGAGATACACACATACATAGACACACACAGATAGACACAGATACATACACACACATACATATGCATACACAAAAATGTACACACATATACATATATAAAAAACACACATACACTCACTAGACATACATGTGCATACACACACATATACATGTATACATACATGTATACACACACATACATACGTATACTCACTTATACATATACACACATACATATACATACATATGCATACACACACATACACATACACATACACATACACATACACATACACATACATACACATACACATACACATACACATACACATACACATACACATACACATACACATACACATACACATACACATACACATACACATACACATACACATACACATACACATACACATACACATACACATACACATACACATACACATACACATACACATACACATACACATACACATACACATACACATACACATACACATACACATACACATACACATACACATACACATACACATACACATACACATACACATACACATACACATACACATACACATACACATACACATACACATACACATACACATACACATACACATACACATACACATACATACACATACACATACACATACACATACACATACACATACACATACACATACACATACACATACACATACACATACACATACACATACACATACACATACACATACACATACACATACACATACACATACACATACACATACACATACACATACACATACACATACACATACACATACACATACACATACACATACACATACACATACACATACACATACACATACACATACACATACACATACACATACACATACACATACACATACACATACACATACACATACACATACACATACACATACACATACACATACACATACACATACACATACACATACACATACACATACACATACACATACACATACACATACACATACACATACACATACACATACACATACACATACACATACACATACACATACACATACACATACACATACACATACACATACACATACACATACACATACACATACACATACACATACACATACACATACACATACACATACACATACACATACACATACACATACACATACACATACACATACACATACACATACACATACACATACACATACACATACACATACACATACACATACACATACACATACACATACACATACACATACACATACACATACACATACACATACACATACACATACACATACACATACACATACACATACACATATAGATACTTGCACATACACACGTATACATACACACACATATAGATACAGCCATATTACAGACATAGAGATACACACATACATAGACACACACACATAGACACAGATACATACACACACATACATATGCATACACAAAAATGTACACACATATACATATATAAAAAACACACATACACTCACTACACATACATGTGCATACACACACATATACATGTATACATACATGTATACACACACATACATACGTATACTCACTTATACATATACACACACACACACTATACATACATATGCCATACACACACATACACATACACATACACATACACCTACACATACACATACACATACACATACACATACACATACACATACACATACACATACACATACACATACACATACACATACACATACACATACACATACACATACACATACACATACACATACACATACACATACACAAACACATACACATACACATACACATACACATACACATACACATACACATACACATACACATACACATACACATACACATACACATACACATACACATACACATACACATACACATACACATACACATACACATACACATACACATACACATACACATACACATACACATACACATACACATACACATACACATACACATACACATACACATACACATACACATACACATACACATACACATACACATACACATACACATACACATACACATACACATACACATACACATACACATACACATACACATACACATACACATACACATACACATACACATACACATACACATACACATACACATACACATACACATACACATACACATACACATACACATACACATACACATACACATACACATACACATACACATACACATACACATACACATACACATACACATACACATACACATACACATACACATACACATACACATACACATACACATACACATACACATACACATACACATACACATACACATACACATACACATACACATACACATACACATACACATACACATACACATACACATACACATACACATACACATACACATACACATACTATAGCTCAGTGATGAGTAGCACCTCCTTTAATGTCAATCCGGGAAGACATGAGGATGGTATGAAGACCACGAGCAAGTGGAAGCACAAGTGTGTGAGTGAGAAGCACACAAGCATGCACACACATACACACACACGCGCACACACAGTAAGAACAAAGGGAGGAGGACAATGGAATCACTTCTATTGCAAGAAAGTTCTCATACAAGCTCAAACCACAAGAAGCTAACCCCCAAAATGAGCTCTCTAGCTCTATTTATAGTTTTTGACTAGCTTTGGTCCTGTTCAGACCTAGTGTCCGGCCTAGTTAAAAATTAGGTTCCGGGGCTTATTTGAGGGCCCAAACGAGATCTAAAAATTATGAAAATTGACAGGCAACTACATCTAAGGCTCCCCAAGCTCGAGGACTCCTCGGCTTGTACAAAATGGAGCTACAAAAAGGTGAAATGATATTTACAAGGGTTCGTAGTGATGAGAATCACTTTAGAATGATGTGGGGGTTTTGAAAAAAATAAGGGTTGCCTCAGTGCTAGATCTGCATGTGTGTCCATACTTGCTTCTTCCCGCATCCTGTCAACACTCTCCCCCCCCTAGGGTCTGTCGCCTCTGACAGACCTCTTTTCCGCCGTTTGATCAATGTATTTTTGCAGGAGGTCGGTTGCCAATTCTTGTTCTTTGATTCTTAAACCTCTGATTAGATCTCATTGCAAGGCCTCCCAATCCACTGTACCAGGCATGTCAGGTTGTGGCATTGTGTAAAGCTCGGAATGCATCGTTTGTTCGCATGCAAAGAGATGGAGTAGATGCGTAGGCCGTGGCGCAAATACCTCTGAATGTGCTTCCCAAAACCCCGTGGTGAACATATCGTCAAATGTTTGCTTGTAGCAGGCAGGGAGATATCTTATGCGTGCATGCCATGCGTAAGCCACTCGTATGCTCGGGGTTGTGCTCATATCATATAGCAGGTCGTAATTACCATTAATAAACCCGGGAATAGGAGGTTGAATACGGCATACATTGCGAAAAGTTTTGAGTACGACCTGCATCATGTCGAAGATCTTGAGCATCATCTGGGCAGCGACATCTGGCATAGGGTGGAGGCGTGGTATCCAATGTCTGATGGTTGCAATCATGTATGACACTGTAGGAGTACCGGTTGGGGGGGCGATAGCGGGGTAATTGAGCCATTCTTTACAGTTTGCGTTATTGTGAACCTTGATGGCAAAAGCTTTCCATGATCTG
This sequence comes from Ceratopteris richardii, assembly GCA_020310875.1. Taxonomy (NCBI): domain Eukaryota; kingdom Viridiplantae; phylum Streptophyta; class Polypodiopsida; order Polypodiales; family Pteridaceae; genus Ceratopteris; species Ceratopteris richardii. The sequence goes on from CM035424.1 coordinate 41,912,142, forward strand.
CGTCTTTGCACTGGCCCAAAACACGGATTGTACTTCAAATGCATGGGGGCATGATCCCATGCTCGAAGCATTTCTGGGTAAGTTTCGAGTAACTTTTGCCTCCACGTTGGTTGGAATATGGCCCCTTTTCGTGCCGCTTCTGGTATGTCTTCTGGTTCGAACTGTGTGGCAAATGTTGGGCACTTGTTGGTGACCCTTTTGATTTCTGCATTGTAGTCGGCCAACAATACAAAATAGGGCTTGTATTGCAGTTCTGAACTAGTGATAAGGCGTCTAGGGGCGATGTGCCTGAAGTATTCTGAGTGAAGGATGGTGTCCTCAATGGCCTTCATTGCCAGCATCTGAGTGGATATCCGTTCGTGATGAGTTTGCCCCATCTCCTCTACTTGTTTCATCCATGCTGATGGGGGTTCCTCATAGGTATCTTGACCTTCTTCTGTTACGCGTCCTCCTGGGAATGGTTGAGGCTCGTAGGCGTCGTCGAATGCTTCCTCCACTGGGATGGTAACTGCTTCTTCTTCTGACGGTTGCTCTGGTGGGGAAGGGGGTCGTTCGTACTGCATCAACTTCAGTTTTAATTCTGCGATCTGCTGCCGTAACTCCAGCACGTTGTTGGTCGTTGAATGTTCAGGTTCGGTTGAAGTAGCAGCGTCTGTCATTTCTTTAGGTTCCTGTCGGTGTGGTGTAGACTCTTGGGGTCTCTGTAAGTCCTTTAGCTGGTCGGCAAGCTGATCATGTGCTTCTAAAAGATTGGCATACGTTTCCAAGATTTGTTGTATGCTTTCTGAGGGAACAGCTTGAAATTTGACCGGGTCTATGGGTGCTCCCGGGGTGTTCTCCATGGCAGCCTCGAGGTTCTCTTGGTTTTGTTGTTGAAGCCGTCTATTCTCTTCTTGCGCTGCTGCCAGATGTCGTCGTAGCAAAGCCATGTTTCGTTGAAGCCGTGCATTGCGGCCCATTTGATCTCGCAGCTGTTCCTCCATGGCTTTGCTCTCTTCCATATGCCTCGCTTTGAGTTGCGCATTTGCCTATTCGAGGGCGGATATCTTGCTTTTGACTCCGTATGAATGAACTCCAAAGCATTGACACGCTCTTGGAGTGTTGCTGAGAGGGTGCAAAGCCCTTTGTTATTTTCTTCCAATAATGTATATTCTTGCTTAAGCTGAGTGGCAGCTTCGAGCATCGTGTCGAGTGCAAGACTAAATGAGGTGGAAGATGCAGGGGGTTGGGAAGTGGGAATGGGAAAAGTGGATGTTGTGCCTACCGTGTGTGGAAGTGGTGATGTGAGTGTAATAACCTGTGATGGTGTTGTGAGAACAGTGGTGGTGGGTGATCCAGCGGATGGTGAGATGTCCATGGGATCGGACATGAGTGAGTGTGATTCGTGAAATGTGAACACCGGGACGGTGGGTGGTGTGATAGTGGTGGCCGTGAATGTGGGGGAGTGAATTTGGGGAAGGGACTTTTTCTTATGTTCATCAACCTGTTGAAGAATGTTTACAAGGTAGGTCCAGAAGGAGGGTTGGGTGATTAGTGTGGTGCCCGAGGCAGTTACAAGGGACGGGGTAGGTAGAGTTTGGGAGGGAGGAAATGGAGGGTTGGGGGGTAAAGAAATGGAAAGAGTCTGACTAGTGACAGATGGTTGTCCAAAGGCATGGGGAAGGGAAGGGTGACCTAGTTGGGGTTCAAAAATCTGAGTGACAGAGATGGATGAGGGTGAAGGACGGAAAGTGGACACGGGGGTGTGTACAATGGTCTCACTATAGGAGGAGAATGGTTGTGTAAAAAGACACGTGGAGAGAGGCTCTGAGGGTGGGATAGGAGAAGATGGGAGGGATGGTGCATGCGTAATGTCCTCCGGTTCATCATTGGGCCTAGGGCTAATCATGTGAACATCTTCTGATGTGGACGTAGCTAACGCGGTAGATACTTCCATCTGAATCATCTTTCCTTGTCGCGGCCGTGTATCAATTCTTCTTTGATCATAAGCAGGGTTCTCTTGATAGACCATGGTTCTCATTGCTTCACTGATGCCACAGGTGTCCGCCAACAGATTTAGCGATTCTACAAACTGGGGGTCGATATGCTCTGACTGTAACATCTGGTTTACTAGGGTCCTATTTGCCTCTTCTGACATTTTATGGCGTCGCTGTACCTGCTTGATTGTTTGGTATAATCGTTTGAGCTGTGCCGTATATGCAGGGGCTTCGTCTTCATCTTCTTCCGGGTTATCTCTTGGTGCCTTCTCCTGAGCTTGTGTGCTTAGTCTTTGGGGAAGTTGTGCCACTCCTATCTCCTGTACACTGCTTGTCTCATCTCGTGCAAGTTCTCTTTGGGTTGATGTCCCCGGATCGACATTGTCAGGGCAACCTTCACTGTCTGATAGATGAGCCGTCTGCAGAAATGTTTCAAAATCAAAATTTGGGTCTTCGGTGAAAGTGGCCATCGCTGCAAATTCTGCATCGGTAGGTAGCGGAGGGGCAGAGGGAGTGGGCTGTACCACCTCTCTTGGTTGAGACTCCTGGAGATGGATTGTGATTGGTGCCACCGGGGCTTCCTCTCTAGTGGAGACTTCGGTAGTGGTTGCTGGAGGGATCAGGACTTGTGAAAGGGATCCACGCATTCTTTTTGCAGGCTGACTCCCTGACTTTCGCCCTTTAAACAACTCCAGATGTGCATACTTTAGGGCTCGAGCAACTGGCACATCATACGCCAGACATCTGTAGATGATTCTAGTCAACGCACAGCAACCATGTAGAGTGGGCTTCCTCACCCCCCGCTTGCCTGCCTCATATACCTGATCTAAGATCCATACCGGCATCTTAATGGGCAAGCTTCCGGTCTCTGCTAAATACAATCCGTACCATATCTTCTTGTGAGGCTGAGTGAAACGGTCCTGAGCTGGAAATGCGAAGTGCTGGAGGCACATCCGCAGGGGTATGGCGATGTTGGGGGTGAGGGCGCACATGTCTTTGAGCTTCTTGACTCTATTGCTTTTCATTGATTCTGGTATCAGGGGGTCGCGATCTGAAGGCACATGAGTGCCATACATTTGAAGGGCTTCCCTGATTAATATTACATTTAGTTCAAACTTCTTCATCTCCTCCAGATTAGATAAGGAGGGCACCCAGAATGTGCCTGAATGATCTTTATCCCCGGTAGGTTTCAACGTAGCAATCAAGTAGTAACACCTGAGGAAGTCAGGTTTTGGTAGAGCTGCACTGAAGTAAGTTTGAAGTCCTGCCTTTTGCCAGATCTCTTGAAGGGGAGCTGCATTTTGTAAGGTCTCAAATTCTCTTGAAAAGAATTGGAAGGTCCACCAAACCCCTCCACACTCCATCTTGGACTCCCAGATGTGGTCTGCGTCTCCCAAATCCCCTGGCATTTCATTGAACCAATGGGAGTGCCCTTTTACTCTTTTGGTTAGTCCACTGGGTGGATCTGGAATAGGAATCCTTCGCACATTCAAGAATTCTTCAGGCCTAGCTGTTGGTGGAGCTTCCACTGGCATGGCATCCCAATTGATAGGGGCACCAGATCCTGCCTGAGAGCTTGTGCCTGCCGCTATTGCCATGAGAGTAGGTCGCTTATCTGCTGGAAGACGAAAGGCACATTAGTGTTGCATAGGAAACAAGATGTAATGGTGTTCCCTTCACAATACTAACATGACAATCCCGGAGGTCAGTGGTTAGTGGTGAGGTGTTTATGATATGTGTGAGTGGTGATTAAAGGTCAGTGTCATCCTAGATGCATACTTTGGTTATGCAATGGGCTCGAAATGCTTCTGTGTTAGTGTGGACGGATTTACAGAATAAGGTCAGGGGGTTTAGTACACAGTTTAATTCTCCACACTTTGATACAGGAGTCGTAGCTCTTAGAGCTAAGGACAGGTGAAGATTTCGGTCTGAGAGTGTGATGTATGTGGGACCTTGTGGGTACCCATTTCCAGACATTCCTGGGGTTGATGGGAGTGGGGGCAGTGAGAGGTGTAGGTATCTTGTCACTTTCTGCGTTGTTGGCCAAGAGTGCTTGTGAAAGCTGCTTCATCCTCGTGCCTGTAGGTGAAGTAATTTGGGCTTGTAAGTTAGCCTTGGGCACCCATATCTGTCTAGCATTAGGGGTGGCCTTCATTGACCGCTTAGGAACCCAAATAGAAATGGTACGCCTAGGGGTTATCCTAGGAGGCTTCTTCACTTTGTTCCTTGATGGTGGGGCTCGTTTCTTGTTTCTTTGAGAATCTGCTATTGGAGCTGTGGGTTTTCCATCCTTGCATATCCAGATCTGCTTCACGCCATGAGATGCTCCATATTGCGCGGGTTGGCGCTCCTGCCTCTTGATCAGCGGCCTCCTTTGTGTAGAGTGATGTTCGATCCGTTCATTCAGAACCTTCTTTGGATCATTTAGGAACTCCTTCTTGGCTCCTGAGCCTTCAGTAAGATTGACATTCCTCTGCACCATAGAAGTTTGGACAAGCACAACATGGTTATCTTCGTGTGGATTCCTGGAGGGACCAGGAGTTGGTGCCTGTTCTATTGGTTTGAGCGCTTGATTTTCTAATTCAATCGTGAGACGACTTTGGCCTACCCAAGCCTGAAGAAGTCCACTTCTTAGGTTGAGGTTGACTGCGTGATCATAGATCCAGTCTTGGCCTAAGACAAGAGGTTCGATCAGATCCTCATCTTCACACACTAGCACTTTTGCTGGCATGAGGACCTCTTGTATGTAGAGGGGAAGATCCACCTCCCCCATACAAGGGGTTTCAACACCTCCTATTCCTATCAGATATGCTTCTATGGGTTTTACCTCCAATTGCAGCTGCTTGCAATAAGAAAGCCGAACTGCACTTGTGGCTGCTCCTGAATCAATTAAAGCCCTCACGCTTGTTGTGCTGTCCTTTTGTCCTATTTCTAGGGTCACAAAAGGTCGTCGGTCTACTATCTTATGGGTGCGTCCACCTGAAGCCTCACACATGGCCATGTGGTAGCCTGGAGACTCTTGAGTGTCCGTCATAGGCTGGTCCCTTCCTTGTCTCCTCAGCTTCATTCGTCGGATACGCTCTAAGGCCTCTGCCTGTGCTTCTTCTCGAATTCGTTTCTCCTCCTCTTTACGTTGTTTAGCAGTATTGAGTCGGCTTAGCATCTCCTCCGTGAGGGGTTCTTGATACAGCTTGACTCTGCACCCGCTAATATAGTTTGGGAGGACGTCCCCCTCCAAAGTGGCTAGTTGTACAGCTCCACTCGTGGAGATCCTATTAATGATCATAGGTCCGTAGCCTCTCTTTTCTAGCTTCCTTGCGTGTTGTTTCAATGTGTAGACTAACACTAGATCTCCTGCTCTCAAGCCCTTATCCTTCACATGGGCATCAAAGTATGCCTTTTGCCGTTTCTTTGCAGCGTAGATACCTGCTGCTGCTCGTAGCCTTGTTTCACCTAAACGCTCTAGATCCAAGATCCTAGAGGACAACTCATGTCCATTCCACTCATGCTCTTGTGCTACTCTTAACGCTGGGATTAGGAAATCTAGTGGTAACACTGCATTCTGTCCGAAGACCATCTGAAATGGGGTGGCATTGAGTACCGTTTTGTAGGCAACTCGGTATGCCCAAACAGCATGGTGAAGTTGTTTGTCCCAATCAGAGCGTTTATTATTGACCAGTTTCGTCAATACGTTACACAGGATCTTATTCGTGCTCTCGGCTTGTCCGTTAGCTTGTGGGTGATAGGGTGCATACTTTTTATGTACCACCATGAATTCTTGAAGGAGATTTTCAATGACCTCATTCAAGAAGTGCGTACCTCTATCACTAACCAACTCTATGGGTAACCCATATCTAGTGAATATATTTTCGAATAAGAACTTAGCCGTCGTTTGAGCATCATTCTTTGTCGTGGCTTTTACTTCCACCCACTTTGTAAGGTAATCAGTGGCTACAATAATGTATTCTGCATGGGAGTTCCTAGCTGGGGGGTTGATGGGACCTACAAAGTCTATACCCCACTTTGAAAATGCACGTCCTCCCATCATTGGCCTCAAGGGCATTTCATCTTTTCTTGTTGGATATTGGGCACGTTGGCATGTGTCGCAACTCTTCACATAAGTATGTGCATCCATATGAAGAGTGGGCCACCACAGTCCTGAGAATAGAATGGTCTTAATTACTCTGTCAGGCCCAAAGTGTCCACCTGCAACACCGCTGTGTGCCGTTTCTAAGACTTTCAGGTAGTCTGATTCATGTACGCACAGTCTTAGGTACCCATCCTTGCCTCTTCGGTATAGGTTGTCCCCTACTAAGGCATAGTCTTGAGCCTCTTGCTCCATGCTCCGTTTTCTTGCAAGACTAGCCTGATTGGGTAATGTTCCCGATCTCATGAACTTGACCAATGGAGCACTCCAATCGGGGATTGATGACACGTGATAAAGAGTGGCATGCTCCACTGGGGGTCTCTCCTGGCACACTGAACAATTGTGAATCCACTCTTGTATTTCCTTGTCCATGCTAGGCCAATACACTCCTAAGCGTTTTAGGTTCTGCAAAGTTCGCTGTTTAGAGTAGTGATTCCCTAGCAGTCCTTCATGGGCTTGTTGCAACCAACTAGCATGTTCATCCTCCTCGACACAACAAGCTAACACTCCCTCTGTATCTTGCTTGTACATACTTCCAGCCAAGATTTGATACTTTAATGATTTTACAATTTCCTCTTTGTTGGTTTTCACATTCTTATTTGCAGGCCCGAAGGTTAGGATTGGTACCAGCTTATTTGCCCATTTAGGAACAACTTCTAAATTGAACAGATAAGCATCGGGCAATTCGTCAGACACTCCTTGCGGTGACTCTCCTGAAGTGATGCGAGAAAGATGGTCTGCCCTAAGATGGGTTCTACCTTTCCTGACAACAACTTCAAAGTCGTATTCCATTAGTAAGAGAAACCATCTTACTAAGCGACCTGTATTGCAAGGTTTATTGATCAAATATAGTAACGCTTGATGATCAGTGAAAAACTTGAACTTATTGGCCAATAGATAGTGTCTAAACTTCTTCACAGCATATATCATGCCTAAGCCTTCTCTCTCCGTTGTGGTGTAATTTCGTTCAGCTGCATTTAATTGCCTACTAGCATATGCTATCGGCAAATCTAGGTTTCCTTCACCTGTGGGTTGTGCTAGCACACATCCTATTGCATGATTGGAGGCATCTACATGGACATGAAAGGGTTTGCTCCAATCCGGAGTAGTCAATATTGGTGCTGTGCACAAACGTCTCTTCAGCTCATTGAAGGAAGTCTCGCATTCCTCATTCCATTCAAAATTCGTTAACAGCCCATAGAGAGGTTTAGCTATGATGGCATACATGTGGATAAATCTACGGTAATATCCACAATGGCCCATAAAGGCTTGTACCTCTTTCACATTCCTTGGTCTGGCCAATTCTGCTATTGCTCTTACCTTGTCTTCGTCTGTTGATATTCCATTCTTCGAAACAATGTGACCTAAGATCTTACCTTGGCGTACCATAAACACACACTTCTCTGGATTCAGACACACTCGATAATCTCTACACTTGTTGAAGATTTGCCTGAGCTCAGGGATGTGGTAACTTCTTTCTTGGGAATGAGCGCACAAATCATCCACATATACTTCTAAGCTCTTTCGCAAGAACTCCTTGAAGACATGACACATGAGTCTTTGGAATGTAGCAGGTGCATTGGTGAGCCCAAATGGCATCACACGAAATGCAAAGATTCCCCATTCGGTGGCAAAGGCCGTTTTGTGCTGATCTTCGGGGGCAATGGCTACTTGGTTGTAACCTGAAAATCCATCAAGGAAGCTGTAAACTTCCTTGCCTGCAACACGCTCCAAAAGATGTTCGGTGATTGGAAGTGGATAACTATCTTTGATCGTAGCGGCATTGACTTTTTTAAGGTTAATGCACACTGGCAATTTCCCATTCTTCTTGGGCACCACTACAATGGGGGACACCCATTCAATGTGCTCAATCTCATAGATGAATCCGGCTTCAATCAGCCTGTCAATTTCCTCTTTTATTTTGGCCGCATAATTGTCATTATAAGTGTAGGGTTTTTGTTTGGTGGGCTTAGCATCAGCGGTCATCGGAATCGTATGAGAGCAAATCTCTGGATCTACTCCTTTCAAGTCTCTATAATGCCATGCGAACACATCCCTATATTCCCTTAATAGAGCTACAAGCTCTGCTTCTTCTTCTGCACTTAGGTCATCTCCTATGTACGTACATCGTTCTTCGTTCCCTTCAATGGTCACTACAATTTTTTTGGTCTTTTCTTTATTGTCATATGCTTCTCCTATAATGGCCTCTCTCTTAGGCATTCGTACCAAAATTTTTCGGTCTTCCACTTCATATTTCTTGAAATTTTTTGGTACTCCAAACAATGATTCTTCCTCTTCTTGTCTCACTACTTTCCTTTTCTTTTTCTTTTGACCTCCTACACTTCCTTTCTTTGAACTTATCGTTTTAATACTCGTAAGGGGTTCTTCTTCCTTTTGGGTTAACACCCCTAGGTCTTCTAAGTAGTGTTCCTCTGAGTCAAAGTATGTATCCATCACAATGGATTCTAGATCATCGTCACTCTCTTCTTCTTCTATGAACTCACTAGGATCACACTCTTCCAACAAGGGCTGACACATGAACACTGAAATATCATAACCCTCCTCATCACAATGGGGTGTCCATTGTTCCTCATTGACTGCAATGTCCATGGTAGCTAAGATTTCTGCCCAACCATGAGGCTCAAATTCCTCATCAGGAAATATCATCGGTGTATAGGCTGGGTCTTTTATTGGTCTATCTCCTGGGGGAGTTCCTTCTTCTCTCGCTTTTCGGCGCTTTTCCTCTTCTTCCGCGACCTTGCACATCCACAAGTGAGTATCTTCATGCAACCAGGATGGTTCAGGTGAACTTCCAGAATGCACGGAGATAGAGTCCTCTTTCGCTTTGTGGATAGGATTCCACTGTAGGGGTGGTACGTCTCTGAAGGTGTGATCCTTCAGATTGACCTTGGTGGTGACCCCTAAGTGCTGTAAGTACAAGGAGTTGGTTCCCCAATCTTGTACTATTTGTAATTGTCGTAGGAAGGGTCTTCCTAGGATCATCTCGTAAACATTGTTCTTCTCAAAGTCACATATGGCAAACGTATGTTCAAACTCTACACCACAAGTGGTTAGGGTTATCCCTTCAAGCAATCCGAGAGGTCTTTCAAAATGACCATCCGCCATTTGAAGTTTCATTCTCGTTGGTCTTAAGGTGGGTTTGCCCCATCGTTTCCACAAGGAGGTAGTCGCAATAGCAACACCCGCACCCGAATCCACAATTGCTTTGGTTGTGTAACCTTGATAGGTGATAGGAAGATAAGTGTTACCTTCTTCACCTTCACTCATGTCTCCTATCTTGTCGAGAGGTACCTCGGGTACCTTTTGTCTAGCGCTTACTTTTGGTGCATTGGATTCAAGTTCTGGAACCTGATCCTTCACATGATTCCAGAGCTCCGGTTTTTCCTTGAGGAGTTCCTCTACAGTGAGGTGACATTGAACCTTAGTGTTCTTCACAACATCAGTGTTCCTGGGAATCACTGAGTCTTCATTTCTTACCAATATCGTGGGAGCTCTGATCTGGAGAGATTCAGATTCCCATGGGCCTGTGAAATGAGGCAACTCTTGTAAAGAATTCGATTCAAAATCTAATCTCTCATCCTCCTGTTGCTCTGCTTGATCCCCATAGATAGAGGGAATGTCTTGGGGAAATTGATCACAAAGATCATCAATCTCAGGAATAGGAGGGGAATCACCCTTCTCTTTGGCCCATTTCTCTTCTTGTATTTCACGCAAGAACTCTGGAGAGTACTGTTGTATTGAAGGAGGTATTCCAGCATCCGTAGAATTAGGAACATAAGCTACCATTTGTGGTGAGCTTCCTCTTTCACCCACTGGTTGAGCCTGTGAAGGTAAAGAAATTTGTGATTTGTTTACCAACTGCTCTAACCTTTCTAGTAAGCCTTGGAAATGCAAATCCGGCTTGACAGAGTTCGTCTGATTGAACTTTTGGCTAGTCTCAAGTATAGCTTGAGCTTGTTCTACCATTTTCATGCACATCTTCATCCGTTCAAGCTCTAAGTCGGCTCTAGGGTAACTCTTGTCTAGGTTTGCAGCTGTTGGCCCTTCTTGAAGTCGAGCCTGGTAGGCTTTAAACATCATGTCCAAGCCTTCAGGAGTGGGGTCAGCTAATACTGACCCTACTCGGGGTGGTGGGTGGGTTACGAGGGGTGTGTTAGAGGGTGGAGAAATGGAGGGTGATGGGGATGGTAGTGGTGGAAGTGTGTGGGAGTGTGGTTGAGATGTGATTTCTGTGATTTTTGCCTTGGTTTCTCTCACGCTTTCTTCAAGTTCGTTTATCTTTTTTGCCCATTGTCTCTTCATTCTTTCACGACTATCCTTCCAGGCGCTAGTCCTCTTTTTGGGTATGCTCCCTGTTTCACTCACCTCGGGGCTCTTTTCGGGACCAACACCTTGGTGTTGTTGAAGTGCCTGGGCTCTTGTGATCACCTGCACAGGTGCAGTGGAAGTCACACTTCCTATGGAGTCTACAACTAACCCCACAACATTGATAGGAGTGATCTTAGGCATGTTATTGGGGTTTTTTGGGCAATCTCGTAGGAGATGCTCTTTCCCGCAGTCTTGACAAAAGCCCTGAATGGTTACTGGCTGAGGTAGTGTAGGGATCGGTAGTGGACAATCACGTACAAGGTGATCTCCCTTACATCTGAAACATGGCCCTCTAGGAAATGGGGGTCGTACCTGCCTAGGTTGAGGTCTAGAGTTGGGGTTTGTGTACATGACATTAGAATACTCCGGTTCCCCACTATTTTCACTTGGGTCCTCATAGTAGTATGACTCGTTATGCTCGGGTGACTGCATGTAGTAAGCCTGTGGGCTATCAATATGTGCGGAGTCAAAACTATGGTCACTGGGGTCACTGTCTGATAGCAATGGGGTGACTAGGACTATGGCTCTGTTCGGATTTTCTTCAGTAGATGCATACTTCACTGGGATCACATTGGTTGGAGTAGGGGGTTGCTGCACTAGGACTGGTTGAGGTCTCTGCTTCCCTTGATAAGGCGGCTGATAAGTTTGTGGCGGTCTGTTGTATTGTGGTGATGGGTACTGATTCTGGTACCTACCATGTTGTGGATATGGCTGAGGATAATTTTGCCTAACAGTTTGTTTGTTATATGGGCAGTCTGGTGCCGTGTGATTGGTGTACCTGCGCTCTATGGTGCAGTACTGGCTACTAGGATTCACCTGAGGTTGGGCCATAATGGGGCATACACTTGCCATATGTTCGCCGCCACAATTGTAACACCGCTTAACTGGGGCAAATCTCGGAATTTGCTTGCTAGAGACACCTAGTTTTTGGGCTACCTTCTCTGCAAGTTCCTCGATGGATGTGGATTGACCAGATGTCTGTTTACTAGAGCTGTCAGAATCCTTATAGATTTTTGATAGTTCTAACTCCTCACCTAGATTGTCCTCAATGTCTATGCACATGCGCACGCACTCCTCTATCGTTCTAGGGTCCTTCAGGTACACATATGACCTGAGCTTAGTGCTCAATAGTCCGTCTAGGAACAAGGCCACTTGTTTGGCTGGTGTGGGTAACTCCGGCATAGGACATCTCTCCAGGTACTGTCTAAATCTTCTTCCAGCTAGTCTGACCGTCTCTTGAGGTGTTTGTTTGAAGCTATGAATTAGTGAGGAGGTGTTATGCCTGATTCCACTCTTAGAAAACTCCACAATAAATGCCTCCAAGAGTTGGTCTATGTTTCTGAAATGCCTCTCATTCAGTGGTTGGAACCACGTAAGGGCAGTGTTCCTAAGGGTCAGACCGAAAGCATTATATTGTGTGAATAGGTCCTCCACTTGTTCAGCTTTCAACACTTGTCGAAATTCTGCCACATGGTCATAAGGGTCTCCCGTGCCATCGAAATAATTCTTCATGGACTTCACAAGTTGGGTTGGTCGTAGGGTCCTAGTGTGTTCTCTCGGCCTTGGCAAAGGAAAATCATCAATGTCCCGGTGATTCCATGGGGTTCTATGTCTCTCAGGTTCTACTCTATTCCTTTCTGTTCCCGTTCTTTCTCTTCCCAGGGAGTTGACAAAACTTACCTCAGGTTTGTCTCTACCTCTATCTCTTTGAGCGCCATGAGCTTGGGAGGTCCCAGCTCCTTGATGACCAAAGGACACATTAGACCTTGGTTGGGGAAAAACAAATTCACCCTTCCAAGTGTAGGCATGTCTGCCCTGCTCAGTGACCACAAAGATTCTCTCTGATGCAGTGTCTAGGTAGGTTACTTGGCCTGGACTATCAGGGTCTTTAAACTCGTAGATTGTGAGGGTATTCACCTCCTGAGGTTGAGAAGTTCTATATCTCCAAAAAGCCTCATCGGTTTCCCGATTTAAAAGCAGATCTATGCTTTTATTATCTTGTGGAATCCACTCAGGAGTCATGATTCTGGTCAAGACAGACTTACCACGGGGAGTTCTTGGCTCTCTCTCTAAGTTCCCTTGCTCTATGTCACCCATGTCGGTCTCCGCAATCACATTTCCAAACTCATCAGTTCTATCAGGAAGAGTGGTGACTACATATATAGTCCCCTCTTTATCTAGGTATGCTCCATTCTCAAACTTGACTACCGGGTGGCCTATTCCATGGGGTTGGTCGGGGTTCTTAATCTGGACCACTGATCTTCTCAGTCCGTCTTCGTAGATGCGAGCACCTAGACGATTCATCCTGATATATTCCAATTGAGTCTTATAAGGCCCCTCTGGCTTTTCTAGATAAGCCAACCCTGAACTCCCTACTGGTCTCTCCATGTGATAGGACATTTCAGAATCACTGGTTTCTGATCTGGGAGTGTATGGATAATCACTCAACTGCTGGGCCTAAGACCTGGCAGTGTGATTGACACTAGCTTCGGATGATCTGAGGCTTCGTCTGTCTTGGCCTAAATGTCTGCCTGATCTAAGGTTCATATGCCTGATTTATTTACCCCCTGGAACCCAAGCACGCTCTCGTTGCAGGTTGATTTTGCACCAATCACTTTGTTCTTTTTAGTTGAATATTATGTTTATGGTCTTGTCTGAAATTGCGTCGTCAGGAGTACTTAAGTGAACTTCCGCACTTGATGAGTGATCGATTCCCGTTTACCTTTTGTCCCTTAGTGTTTTCGCACTTAAGACCTATTTATTTTCTTGCACTTGGTTGATTAATTCTCTTGGACTTGATTCGTGCCTAACGTTGCCCTAGTTAATTACCACACCTAAGTCGTACTTAGCCTAGGCTAGGAATTGACAAAGGAGGGTTATGAGATCTTCCAACCTCAATCAGCTGGTTGACCCGACAGCTATGCAAGCCCAGGAAGCCTTCTCCCAAGCCCGGTACTCACCCTTGCTAGCTTGCTTCGATTGCCCTGAGTGCCCACAAAGTTCCTGCACAAACTCACCAGTTAGTATAGATTTATTGCCACAAGTATTTGAAAGACACGCTTCAATAATTTTAACCCCCTTGGGGCAGCTCACTGTACCCCCTGTCTCTGAGAATCACTTAGTCCCACCTATCTCTGGTTTCTAGGCCTTTTTCCCACTCCCAAGGTTCTAAGTTATACCAATATGTCAAAATTCAAGCTCAACTACCCTTTCAATCACTCAAAAAATTTAACTCTCAATTTTCATGCGTTAATGGCCGGGTATCGCGATAGGTCGGGTCGGGGTGTCGCGATAGCTGGGGGTGTTGCGATAGCTGGGGGTGTCGCGATAGCTGGGGGTGTCGCGATACCTCGAAGTGTCGCGATAGCTGGGGGTGTCGCGATACCTCGAAGTGTCGCGATAGCTGGGGGTGTCGCGATACCTTGGAGTGTCGCGATAGCTGGGGGTGTCGCGATACCTCGAAGTGTCGCGATAGCTGGGGGTGTCGCGATACCTTGGAGTGTCGCGATAGCTTGGGGTGTCGCGATACCTTGGAGTGTCGCGATAGCTCACGGGGTGTCGCGATACCTTGGAGTGTCGCGATAGCTCACGGGGTGTCGCGATACCTTGGAGTGTCGCGATAGCTCACGGGGTGTCGCGATACCTTGGAGTGTCGCGATAGCTCAGGGGGTGTCGCGATACCTTGGAGTGTCGCGATAGCTCAGGATATGGTGAATTTTCCTGTTCTATCTAGGGTTCCTAGGAGCTCTAGGCCTGCGCAATGCCGTGGTGCACTCAGAATCGTGAGAAGGTGAAATTTTTGGAGTGTCGCGATAGCTCGAGCTCAACGCCTCGGGAACTGTGCAGACAATTTCTGTACCTGCTGAGCTTGCTGGAGATGATGATGGAGCTGCCACCTGCAAGAAACATGCAAAAAACACACAAATACAAGCACGCACAATCGCTCTCTCACAAACTCGCACACAACAAATGAGGGAAAGAAAAGGAAGAGGGGATATGTAGTGGGGAAGGAGGTGGAGGTGGAGATGGAGAAGGAGGTGAAGATGAAAATGGAGATGGAGAAAAATCAGAAATTTACCTACTACTTACCATTCCAACGCGTCCTCTCTACGGCTTACCATCACACGCTCGTCCTCAAAGCTCGATCCCCGGCAACGGCGCCAAAATTTGGTGTAGCTCAGTGATGAGTAGCACCTCCTTTAATGTCAATCCGGGAAGACATGAGGATGGTATGAAGACCACGAGCAAGTGGAAGCACAAGTGTGTGAGTGAGAAGCACACAAGCATGCACACACATACACACACACGCGCACACACAGTAAGAACAAAGGGAGGAGGACAATGGAATCACTTCTATTGCAAGAAAGTTCTCATACAAGCTCAAACCACAAGAAGCTAACCCCCAAAATGAGCTCTCTAGCTCTATTTATAGTTTTTGACTAGCTTTGGCCCTGTTCAGACCTAGTGTCCGGCCTAGTTAAAAATTAGGTTCCGGGGCTTATTTGAGGGCCCAAACGAGATCTAAAAATTATGAAAATTGACAGGCAACTACATCTAAGGCTCCCCAAGCTCGAGGACTCCTCGGCTTGTACAAAATTGAGCTACAAAAAGGTGAAATGATATTTACAAGGGTTCGTAGTGATGAGAATCACTTTAGAATGATGTGGGGGTTTTGAAAAAAATAAGGGTTGCCTCAGTGCTAGATCTGCATGTGTGTCCATACTTGCTTCTTCCCGCATCCTGTCAACACATACACATACACATACACATACACATACACATACACATACACATACACATACACATACACATACACATACACATACACATACACATACACATACACATACACATACACATACACATACACATACACATACACATACACATACACATACACATACACATACACATACACATACACATACACATACACATACACATACACATACACATACACATACACATACACATACACATACACATACACATACACATACACATACACATACACATACACATACACATACACATACACATACACATACACATACACATACACATACACATACACATACACATACACATACACATACACATACACATACACATACACATACACATACACATACACATACACATACACATACACACACATACACATACACATACACATACACATACACATATAGATACTTGCACATACACACGTATACATACACACACATATAGATACACCCATATTACAGACATAGAGATACACACATACATAGACACACACACATAGACACAGATACATACACACACATACATATGCATACACAAAAATGTACACACATATACATATATAAAAACACACATACACTCACTGATGGGGGAAGTATCTCAACCCCTAAGCAACGATGAAGCGCGAATGACCTCCACAGGTATCCTTCTTTGACCTCTGCACACCAAAAATGCTCTTACTCAGAGCTTATGCAGAGAACTCCAGTGAGCTTTTGTAGACCTGTATTAGACACCAAGGGCTTTCCAACAAAACAAATTTCACTTGAAATGGATGCTTACACAAAGAGAAACAATGTCTACAACATGAGCTAGTTGAATGCTCACAACTGCTAGTCAAGCAGAGACCTCACTTCACTCCAGCAAACTTTTCTCAGAGATTATACAGAGAATGAATCTCAAACTTAAGTCAACTTTATATGACTCTAATAGCTACCCAATGACACCAAAATCATAGCTTATGGATACATAGAGAAGGAGAACCAGCCCTTACAACAGAGAGCAAAATATTTCCAACAGAGCCTACACAAAGAGAGAGATATCAATCACACAACTTCACTAAAATGAATGTTGCTCCCAGCTTACTCAGAGAATGCTTCAGAGAATTGGTAAGCATAAAATAGACTCTTATAGCTATCCAATGAGACAAGAATTACATCAAATGGATACCATATGAGGGAGAACCAATGCTAACAACTCAGGGGTAGAGAGTTGCAACACTGCCTGCGCACACACATAGATATGCCTACTAAAAGAAAACAAACAAGCAAGCAAGGGGGTTGCTTAAGCAAGGGGCTTGCTTATCACAACTCCAGCACTTAGTGCTCACTTTACATGAGCTAAACCTCCAAGAAGATGGCCCAAAAGAAGTCGGGATACATGCTCCTTTTATAGTGAGAGGTGTGCCCCTAAAATCTAGGAACTACCTTTCCAAATCAGCCTCCTAACTTGGAGGAATTAGTTGAGATGACTTGGGGAGTGGTTGAGTGACTTTTCTTGATGGAATCTCGTGGCTTTTGGCTTCCTTTGATTGCTCCACATGTCCATAAAAGATTCCCCACGAATTTTTAGCTTGAAGCTTGACTTTTAACACTCCCCCTCAAGCTTCAATTCTTCATCCTCATCCAAGCTCCTTCATGTTGATGCATTGCTTGAATTTTGAAATCTTCATCCCATCCAAAGCCTTTGTAAACATGTCCGCAACTTGGTCCTTAGTACCAATATGATGTACTGAAACTTCCTTGGATATCACCTTTTCCCTTATGAAGTGATAGTGCACTTCAATATGCTTGGTTCTAGCATGATAGACAGGGTTCGATGCTAGATGAATGCTACTCATGTTGTCACAAAAAATTGGATATGTGTCAACCTGCAAATTAAGCTCCATAAATAACTTCTTAATCCACATTAGCTCACATGTGACTTGAGCCAAAGCTCTATACTCAGCCTCGGTGGAAGATAATGCCACCGTGGGTTGCTTCTTTGAAATCCATGAGATGATCTTGCTACCTAGCATGACTAGGTAACCACTTGTACTCCTTCTATCTTCCTTCGAACCGGCCCAATCGGCATCGGAATAAGCTTTGACCTGCATATCATCATCAAATGAGTAGAACAATCCTTCATTTATAGTGGCTTTGAGATATCGCAACATTCTTCTTGCAGCTTGCAAGTGTGTAGTCCTTGGACTATGCATAAATTGTGATAACACTCCAACTCCATATGCTATGTCAGGCCTGGTTATTGTGGCATAATTGAAAGAGCCTACAATAGATCGATACAAAGTTACATCCTCTAATGGCTCTCCATCAATGGAGCTTAGCTTTACATTAACTTCCATGGGATTTGAAATAGGCTTGCAATGTAGCATCCCAAACCTCTCAAGTAGGTCTAGAATATACTTCCTTTGTATGAGCATAATACCTTCTTCTTTGTATACAACTTCAATGCCAAGAAAATACCTAAGATCTCCAAGATCAGAGATCCTAAACTCCTTTCCAAGCTTTGCCTTGATCTCCTCAATGCCCTTTGTATCATTACCTGTAATGATAAGATCATCTACATACACACACATGTAGACCACAAGTTCTCCTCTTTGTTTGATGAAGAGAGATGGATCCGCCTTGCATTGATTGTAACCACATTTGATCAAATAGTCCACCAATCTTTGGTTCCAAGCCCTTGGAGCTTGCTTTAGGCCATAAAGTGCCTTCTTCAACCTACAAACATGATGTGGAAACTCTTTATGAACAAAACCTAGTGGTTGCTCCATGTATACCTCTTCTTCCAAGTCTCCATTGAGAAAGGCATTCTTGATATCCAATTGGAAGAGCTTCCATCCTTTGCTAGCAGCCATTGCAATGAGTGTCCTAATGGTGCTCATCTTTGCCACGGGGCTGAATGTCTCTTCAAAGTCCACTCCATAGGTTTGTGCAAAACCCTTGGCCACCAATCTTGCTTTGAACCTAGAAATAGATCCATCTGAATTCCTCTTTACTTTATACACCCACTTATTACCTATTACCTTCATGTTCTCCTTCTTGGGCACTAGAGTCCATGTTTGATTTTCCTCAAGTGCGTCGATCTCTTCTTGCATTGCCTCTTTCCATTCGGTGTACCTGCTTGCATCTTCATAGCAATCGGGCTCATGATCTTCTACTACTTTGTTCATATATGCATAATGTGTTGCCATGTGTTGGCATACAAAGCAACAAAGGAGTCATGCACAATACGGCAACAAGGCCAGATCATTTTTTCCCATAGATTATGTACAACTCAAGTGATTTTAATCACTACACAAACATTGTAAATCCCGTTTTTGGTAGAATAGACTCCATTTTGTGCAAGCCGAGGAGTCCTCGAGCTTTAGGAGTATTATAAGTACCATCGTACCAGTTTTCATAATTTTTAGACTTCGTTTGAGCCCTCAAATAAGCCTTGGAACCTAATTTTTAACCAGGCCGGACACTAGGTCTGGACAGGGCCAAAACTAGTCAAAAAACTATAAAAGGAGCTAGAGAGCTCATTTTTGAGGTTGGATTGTAATTGAAACGAACTTGTAAGAGCTTTTGAAAGTAATCTAAAGAACTCCATTGATTCTCCCTCTTTGTCTTGCCGTGTGTGCGCGTGTGTGTGTATGTGTGTGCATGCTTGTGTGCTTCTCACTCACGCACTTGTGCCGCCACTTGCTCGAGGTCTTCATACCATCCTCACGTCTTCCCGGATTGACATTAAAGGAGGTGCTACTCATCACTGAGCTACACCAAATTTTGGCGCCGTTGCCGGGGATCGAGCTTTGAGGACGAGCGTGTGATGGTAAGACGTAGAGTTGACGCGTTGGAGTTGTAGGTATTTTCTTCACTCTCATCGATCTTCTTTTACTTTCTTCACCATCTTCATCACCATCATCATCATCACCACCTCCCACGTCCATCTCCATCATCGCGAAAATTTCAGTTTTTTGACTATATCCCCATCTCCACCTCATTTCCCTCATTTCACTTGTGAGAGAGAGCGAGAGAGCGAATTTGCATGCGCTGTTTTTGCATGTTTCTTGAGCTATTTTGCAGGTTTTTTGCTGTACCATCATCCCCAGCAGTGTGCGCAGGTACGACAGGCTCTGCACAGGTCCCGGGACGACAACCTCTGTCTATCGCGACAGACAGAAAATCTTAAAATTTTTTGAATGCATGATTAGCACTGTAACCTACACCTTGAGGGCACTCTAGATCTCTAGAAGTTTTTCAAAAATTTGCATTTTTTCAGTCTATCGCGACAGACAGCGTCTATCGCGACAGACACCGTCTATTGCGACAGACAGAGACCCATGACAGACAGCGTCTATCGCGACAGACACCGTCTATCGCGACAGACAGAAATCCGCGACAGATACCGTCTATCGCGACAGACACCGTCTATCGCGACAGACACCGTCTATCGCGACAGACAGAGACCCACGACAGACACCGTCTATCGCGACAGACACCGTCTATCGCGACAGACAGAAATCCGCGACAGATACCGTCTATCGCGACAGACAGAATTTCGCGACAGATACCGTCTATCGCGACAGACACCGTCTATCGCGACAGACAGAAATCCACGATAGACACTGTCTATCGCGACAGACAGCCCCCACGATAGGTTGTGTCTATCGCGACAGACACCGTCTATCGCGATAGACAGACATTTTCGGCAAAAAATTAAAAGCTAAAATTTTGGCTATATTTGCACTCTCAAGTACTCATGTACTTACAAAGGCCTTAGAAATTGCATTAAAACCCTGAAAGGATCTGTTTGTCTAGTAACCCCCTAAACCCTGAACGGTCATAACTTTTTCATATGAAATCCATTTTCTGAGCTCTAGGGCTTGTCGGAAAGCTCGTGACATATACTACACGCCCTCAACTGTTTTTTATAAGAATATCGCGTTGATTTTCAGATAGGATATTTGGAAGTTGACACACAGAGGGGTAGGAACACCAAGGGAGCTCTAGAGGAAATTTCTAGCAATACAAAAGGGGGAACAAGGGTCATTAAAAAAGTGTCTGAAATAAATTGTCTGTCAATTGAAAGATCTACTTGGAGCTAATCTTGGGATTTATGCAGGCCTATTGAGAAGCAATTGAGAGTATCCAAGCACGGGTGTGGCGCACGCTTGAGAATCAACTTCTCGAGCACTAAAGAGCAAGGTTCGGCAAGAAAGGTCGGAATATTCTCAACTCCTCTTCGTCAATTCCTAGCTTAGGCTAAGAACGATTAGAAGTAGGAGTAAGTCAGGGCGACGATAGGCCACTATCAAGTTGAAGACTACCTAAAAACTCAAGTTCAAGCTAAAAACTTAATCTCTGTACTGTCGACAACACAAAGGAAAGAACCTAACGTGGAACGATCAACCTGAAAGTACGAAGAACATTCAAGTATTCCTGACGACGTAATAGCAGACAAGACTTTAAACACGAGGAATAACTAAAAAGAATCAAGTGACTGGTACCAATTGATCGGCAACGAGGTTGTACGCTGGGCAAAGAATTGGGCTACTTAGATAGGCATATGAACCTTAGATCAGGACGACACCTAGTAAGAGAGAGACAAAGCCTTAGGTCTTCAGAGGCTAGTGTCAATCACACTGCAAGGTCTTGGACCCAGCAGTTGAGTCACCACTCTCATTACTCTAGCTTTGATACCAGTGAATCAGGGATGTCTCAAGGTATGGACAGACCTACGGGAAGTTCAGGTGTGCCTTACTTGTACAGGGTAGAAGGCCCTTACAAAACACAGTTGGAATACCTTAGGACCAACCGATTAGGTGCAAGCATCTATGAGGACGGCCTAGGAAGATCAGTGGTCCAGATTAAAAACCCTGACCAATCCATAGGACTAGAGCACCCAGCTGTCAAGTTTGAAAACGGTGCATACCTGGACAAGGAAGGAACCATATACGTAGTCACCAGTCATCCAGATAGGACAGATGAATTTGGAAATGTAATCTCAGAAGCGGACTTAGGTGACTTGGAACAAGGAAACATAGGTGTAGAACCTAGAACCCCTCGAGGTAAATCAGTTCTCACTAGGATTATCACGCCTGAGTGGGTCCCCCAAGATAACAAGTGCATAGATTTTCTTCTCAATCGAGAAACGGACGAAGCCTTTTGGAGGTATAAACCGGATCACCCAACTGATATAGGAACAATCATGATCTATGAGTTTAAGGATCCAGATAGCCCAGGTAGAGTGACCTACTTAGACCACACTTCGGAGAGGATCTTTGTGGTGACAGAAAATGATAGGCATGCTTACACTTGGAAGGGCGAATTCATTTTCCCCCAACCAAGATCAAATGTATCCTATGGTCACCCTGGAGCTGGAACATCCCAGGCTCATGGTATGCAAAGAGACAGAAGTAAAGATAGACCAGAAGTAAGTTTTGCCAATCCAGTGGGCAGAGAAAGAACGAGAACGGAGACGAATAGGGTAGAACCTGAGATGCTTAGAGCCCACAGGAACCAAAGAAATGTAGATGGATTCCCTCTGCCGAGGCCTAGAGAGCACACAAGAACTTTGAGACCCACCCAGCTAGTGAAGTCCATGAAGAATTACTTTGATGGCACAGGAGATCCCTATGATCATGTGGCGGAGTTCAAGCAAGTCTTGAGAGCTGAACAGGTGGAAGATCTGTTCACGCAGTACAATGCCTTCGGTCTAACCCTTAGGAACACAGCACTTACATGGTTTCAGCCATTAGATGAGCGTCAGTTCAGGAGCATAGACCAACTCCTAGAGGCATTCATTGTAGAGTTCTCTAAGAGCGGCATAAGACACAATACCTCCTCATTGATTCACAGCTTCAAACAGACCCCCCAAGAGACTGTCAGATTGGCCGGAAGAAGATTTAGACAATATCTTGAAAGGTGCCCTATTTCGGAGCTACCCACATCTGCTAAACAAGTAGCCTTATTCCTTGATGGATTGCTGAGTACGAAATTGAGATCCTATGTGTATCTGAAGGACCCTAGGACTATAGAAGAGTGTGTACGCATGTGCATTGACATTGAAGATAACCTAGGGGAAGAACTAGAGCTCTCCAAAATCTACAAAGATTCAGATAGTGCATCTAGTCACTCTTCCACGCAGTCCACATCAATTGAGGAACTGGCCGAAAAAGTAGCTCAGAAATTAGGTGTAACTAGCAAACAAATCCCAAGGTTTGCCCCAGCGAAGAGGTGCTATACATGCGGTGGCGACCACATGGCAAATGTGTGTCCCATTATGGCTCAACCCCAAGTTAACCCTAGTAGCCAGTACTGCACCATAGAAAGGAAGTACACAAACCACACTGCGCAAGATTGCCCATACAAAAAGCAGGCAGTTAGGCAACCCTACCCTCAGCCCTACCAACAAGGCAGATACCAGAACCAGTACCCTCCACCACCACAATATGCTAGACCCCAACAAACCTACCAACCACAATATCAGGCCCAACAGAGACCCCAACCGGTGCTAGCTCAACAGCCTCCAAACCCCGCTAACATGATTCCAGTAAAGTATGCTGTGGCAGAAGAAAACCTGAATAGGGCCATAGTACCAGTAACCCCATTGATCTCAGAAAGTGACCCAAGTGACCATAGCTTTGATTCTACACACGTAGATAGTCCCCAGGCTTACTACATGCAGTCTCCAGAACATGGTGAGTCCTACTATGGTGAAGAACCGAGTGAAACTAGTTGGGAGTCAGATTACACGAACGTCATGTATGCAAACCCCAATCCTAGGCCTCAATCTAGGCAAGTAAGACCTCCATTCCCAAGAGGACCGTGCTACAGATGCCAAGGAGATCACTTCATTCGTGATTGCCCCTTACCTCCACTTACACAAAACCAGTCAGTGACGATCCAGGGCTTCTGCCAAGATTGTGGAAAAGAGCATCTCTTACAAGATTGCCCAAAGAACCCCAATAATATGCCAAAAATCACGCCCATCAATGTTATTGAGTTAGTGGTGGATTCCAGCGGAAGTGTTACTTCCACTGCACCCGTACAGGTAGTCACGAGAGCTCAAGCAGTGAAGCAAAACCAAGGGGTAGGCAAGGAAAAGAGCCCAGACGCTAGCGATACTGAGAGCCAAAATAAAAAGAGAACAAGAGCTTGGAGAGATAGCCGCGAACGCATGAAAAGGCAATGGGCAAAGAAGATGAGTGAACTTGAGGAAAGTCTACGAGAAACCAAGGCTAAAATCATAGAAATCACATCTCAACCGCACTCTCATACATTCCCACCGCTAACATCCCCATCACCCTCCATCCCTCCACCCTCTAAGACACCCCACGTAACCCACCCACCACCCCAAACAGGATCAGTATTAGCTGATCCCACTCCCGAAGACATAGACATGATGCTGAAGGCATATCAAGCCAGAATCCAAGAAGGGCCAAACGTCACGGATCATGACAAGTGCTATCCTAGAGCTGACCTAGAGATAGAAAGAACCAAACTGTGCGCGAAAATGGTCGCACTGGCTCAGACTATGTTTGAAGCCAGTCGCCTTTTCAATTACTCGGGCTCAGCCAAAACGCAATTACACTTGGATGGATTCCTAGAGAAATTAGAGAGAATAATTGCAAGATCTGCCAAGGATGAAAAAATTCAAGAGAGAGAGAAGGCAAGCAAAAACATGGATCCTTCCCCATCCGAAGTGTATGTGGCCAATTCCCCTAAACCTGACAACTTTCCCTCCTTAGAAAGAATAGAGAGGCTAATAGCACAGTCAGAAAAGGAACCTACCCCACAAAGAAAGGAAAGGGCAAGAGAACGGATAAGCAAGCCTCTTCAGGAAGCCCATGTGCCTCCTCAAGACGCTTATCTCTCCCCCCAAAAGGCACCAGAGCCTCCCTCGAAAGCTTGCGTACCTCCACAGGTTGCCTACATTCCTTCTGAGGGAGCGTATGAGCCTGCTCGGAAGAGTAATAGAATAAGTAATCCCCCCCAAGAAGCTTGTGCTCCAGCCATTTACGAGAGCAAGGAGAGAGCCAACGATAGAATAAGCCCTCCTTCCCAGGTTGCTTATGTGCCCAATTCTACGGAACCAGACACTTCTTCTTCTATGAATCGGTTAGCACCAGACTTCCTACGAGAGATTCAAGAAGACAAATGGGATAACGAAAGCGAGGTCGCCCCTCCCTTTGAACTTGTGGATGACGCACACGACCAATTCCCACAAGACATCCCATCCATTTACGGGGAACATGAGAGCACTCAGTCTCATGAGAGATTGGACTTTGAGTCTAATTCCATACAGGAGCTACCCCACTTCACAGGCCCATGGGAAGCAAAATCCACATGTATGAGAGCACCCACAGTCATGGTAAGGAACGACGACTCAGTCATACCTAGGAACACAGAGGTAGTGAAGAACACTAACGTGCAATGTAATCTCAAGTTAGAGGAGCTACTCAAGGTTAGACCTGAATTATGGAAACATGTAGCCAAACAAGTACCAGAGATAGCAAAACCTCATTCACAGGTAGGATCCCATAGGACAGTGCCAGAAATTCCCTTGGATAAGATAGGAGATATGTGTGAAGGTGAAGAAGGGAACACCTATCTTCCCATCACCTACCAGGAATACACCACCAAGGCAATTTTGGACTCAGGTGCAGGAGTTGCAATTGCCACTACTTCCCTATGGAAGCGTTGGGGCAAGCCAGCACTCAGACCAACGAGGATGAAATTGCAGATGGCCGATGGTCATATTGAGAAACCCTTAGGATTGCTAGAAGGAATAACTCTCACCACTTGTGGTGTTGAGTTTGAGCATAGCTTTGCTATATGTGACTTCAGCAAAAATCATGCCTATGAGATGATTTTGGGAAGACCATTTATGCGACAATTGCAAGTGGTACAGGATTGGGGAACCAACTCCTTGTATCTGCAACACTTGGGTGTTACGACCAAAGTCAATCTCAAGGATTACTCTCATAGAGATGTACCTCCTATCCAGTGGAATCCCATCCATAGAGCCAAAGATGATACAGAATCTGTGCATTCCATAGAATCTGGATCCTCATGGATGCATGAAGACACTCACTTATGGATGTGCAAGGTAGCAGTAGAAGAAGAGAAGAGAGAGAAAGCCAGAGAGGTAGGTGCGAAAGAAACCCATAGATCAATCCAAGACCCAGCCTATGCACCTGTAGTTTTTCCAGACGAAGAATTTGAACCTCACGGTTGGGCGGAAATTTTAGCAACCATGGACGTAGCCATCAATGAAGAACAATGGACACCTCACTGTGATGAGGATGGCTATGACATTTCAGTCTTCTCCATAGAGCCAATCATGGGAGAGGCAGTTTTAGAAGAATGCGAACCTAGCCCTGATGCATTTGAGGATGCAAGTGACTCCGATCTCGAGTCTATCATTATGGACCCACCATTTGCATCAGATGAAGAATACTTCCATGGAATAGAATTTCAACCCCAGAGGCATGGAGAGGTTACAAATGACGTAAGATTAGCAACACATATGACCCCGAAGGAAGAAGGAAAGAAACGAAAAAAGAAAGATGTCTCACCAGAGGAGGAAGAATCTTTGTTTGAGGTCCCAGAAAATTTTAAGAAGTACGAGATAGATGACAGGAGAGTCATGATAAGAATGCCTAAACGAGAGGCACAATCAGGAGAGGCCTATGATAACAAAGAAACCACCAAGAAAATAGTAGTGGCCCTAGAAGAAGGAGAGGAGAGATGCACGTATATAGGCCATGACCTGACAGAAGAAGAAGAGCATGAATTGATTGCCTTGCTAAGAGAATACAGAGATGTATTCGCTTGGAGTTACAAGGATTTGAAAGGTGTTGACCCTGACATATGCTCACACACTATCCCCATGATCTCAGATGCCAAACCCTCTAAGCAAAAGCCTTATACATATAACGATAATTACGCTGCTAAGATCAAAGAAGAGATAGATAGACTGGTTGAAGCTGGATTTATCTATGAAATTGAGCACACTGAATGGGTATCCCCCATCGTAGTGGTGCCCAAAAAGAATGGCAAACTGCGTGTGTGCATTAACTTGAAAAAGGCTAATGCAGCCACAATTCGAGATAACTATCCGCTTCCCATAACAGAACATCTCTTAGAAAGAGTGGCAGGCAAGGAAGTGTACAGCTTCCTTGATGGGTTTTCGGGCTACAACCAAGTAGTCATAGCTCCAGAAGACCAGCATAAGACTGCTTTTGCCACAGAGTGGGGCATTTTTGCTTTTAGAGTAATGCCATTTGGGCTTACCAATGCACCAGCTACCTTCCAGAGGCTGATGTGCCATGTGTTTAAGGAGTTCCTGAGGAAGAGTTTAGAAGTCTATGTTGATGATCTTTGTGCTCATTCCAATGTTAGACAAACCCATATTCCTGAACTCAGACAAATCTTTGACAAATGTAGAGAATACCAAGTCTGCCTGAACCCAGAAAAGTGCGTTTTTATGGTCAGGCAAGGCAAGATCCTAGGACACATAGTGTCAAAGAATGGCATATCTACCGACGAAGAAAAGGTGAGAGCCATAGCAGAGCTACCTAGGCCAAAGAATGTCAGGGAAGTACAAGCTTTCATGGGGCATTGTGGTTATTATCGACGATTTATACACATGTATGCTGTCATTGCAAAGCCCATGTACGGACTTCTGACAAACTTTGAGTGGACGGATGAATGTGAGAATTCCTTCCAAGAGCTTAAACGAAGATTATGTTCAGCACCAATCTTGACCACGCCAGATTGGAATAAGCCATTCCATGTTCACGTGGATGCGTCCAATTATGCTATTGGATGTGTTCTTGCACAACCTACTGGTGAAGGTAATATGGATCTTCCAATTGCCTATGCTAGTAGACAGTTGAATGCGGCTGAACGAAATTACACCACTACAGAGCGAGAAGGATTAGGCATGGTATATGCAGTTAAAAAGTTTAGACATTATTTGCTTGCAAATAAGTTTAAATTTTTTACTGACCATCAGGCATTGCTGTATCTTGTAAACAAGCCATGCAATACAGGAAGATTAGTGAGGTGGTTTCTCTTGCTAATGGAATATGATTTTGAGGTTGTGGTAAGAAAAGGTAGGACTCATTTGAGAGCAGATCACCTCTCTAGGCTCACATCGGGAGAAGCCCCACAAGGAGTGTCAGATGACCTTCCTGATGCTTACTTGTTTAATTTGGAAGTTGTACCGCAGTGGGCTAAGCCATTGGTACCAGTATTGACATACGGGCCTAACCATCCAGTGGTAAACACACGGAATAGAGAGGTTGTAAAAGCCCAAAAATACCACATCATGGCAGGAAGCATGTACAAGCACACAGATCAAGGGATCTTGGCTTGTTGCGTAGAAGAGGATGAGTACGCTAAATGGTTGCAATTAGCACATGTAGGTGCATTAGAGCAACACCATTCAAAGCAACGAACTTTACAGACTCTAAAGAGATTCGGAGTGCATTGGCCAACTATGGAGGCGGATGTCCAAAAGTTGTGCAAGGAATGCCCAATCTGTTGCACTAAACCACTAGTGGAACACGCCACTCTTTATCAAGTATCCATTGTGCCAGATTGGAGCGAACCACTAGTATCATTCCTAAGGACAAACACATTCCCTCCAGACATGACTCTGGCTAGGAAAAGAAGTTTAGCACAGGAAGCCTTGGATTACTCACTCATTGGTGATAATCTATACAAACGCGGTAAGGATGGTTACCTGAGACTGTGTGTCCATGAGAGTGAATATCTTAAGATCTTGGAAACTGCTCACCAAGGTGTAGCAGGAGGACACTTTGGACCAGATCGGGTGATCAAGGCGATACTATTTGCGGGGTTCTGGTGGCCTACCCTTCACATGGATGCACATACCTATGTGAAACGGTGTGATGTCTGTCAAAGGACTCAGTATCCTATACGCAAAGATGAGATGCCACTGAAACCTATGATGGGTGGACGTGCATTCTCTAAGTGGGGAATAGACTTCGTAGGTCCTATTAATCCCCCAGCTAAAGGTTCTCATGCTGAATACATCATTGTTGCAACAGATTATCTCACCAAGTGGGTAGAGGTAAAGGCTACGACCAAGAACGATGCTCAAACAACTGCCAAATTCTTGTTTGAGAATGTATTCACGAGATATGGACTACCTATAGAGCTTGTAAGTGATAGAGGCACTCATTTCTTAAATGAAGTAATTGAAAATCTACTCCAAGAATTCTTGGTAATACACAAGAAGTCTGCCCCTTATCACCCTCAAGCTAATGGACAAGCTGAGAGCACTAATAAGATTTTATGCAATGTACTGACGAAATTAGTGAACACTAAACGCTCTGATTGGGACAAACAGCTACACCATGCTGTTTGGGCATACCGAGTTGCCTACAAAACGGTACTCCAAGCCACCCCCTTTCAGATGGTATTCGGCCAAAACGCTGTGCTACCCTTGGACTTCCTAATCCCTACATTGAGAGTAGCACAAGAGCACGAATGGACGGGTCATGAGCTCTCCTCTAGGATCTTTGACCTTGAACGATTAGGAGAAACAAGACTGAGAGCCGCTGCTGGAATATATGCAGCCAAGAAGAGACAGAAGGCATATTTCGATGCCCATGTGAAGGATAAAGGCTTGAAAGCAGGAGATCTAGTCTTAGTCTATACACTAAAACAACACGCGAGGAAGCTAGAAAAGAGAGGCTACGGACCTATGATCATCAATAGGATCTCCACGAGTGGAGCAGTACAATTAGCCACGCTAGAAGGTGATCTCCTCCCAAACTATATTAGCGGTTATAGAGTCAAGTTGTATCAGGAACCCCTCATGGAGGAAATGCTCAGCCGACTCAACACTGCTAAGAAACGCAAAGAGGAAGAAAAGCGCATTCGAGAAGAGGCTCAAGCAGAAGCTTTAGAACGCATCAGAAGGATGAAGTTACGAAGACAAGGCCGAGATCAGACCAGAACAGTTGACCATGCAGATCAAGGATATCCCATGGCCATGTGTGAAGTTGCAGGAACAAGCTCGAATAGAATAATTGATAGACGTCCTTTTATAACCATAGATATAGGACAAGGAAAGAGTGCAAGGACCGTAAGAGCCTTGATTGACTCAGGTGCTGCCACTAGCGCTGTTAAGTTGTCTTACTGTCAAGAGTTACAGTTAACTGTCCATCCTGTGGAAGCATATCTCATAGGATTGGGAGGCGTGGAAACCCCTTGCATGGGCGAGGTGGAACTTCCCCTCTACATTCACGATGAGGCAATGACCGTTAAAGTACTAGTGTGTCAAGATGAGGATCTCACTGAACCTCTCGTCTTGGGTCAGGATTGGATCTATGACCAAGCAGTCAATCTAAACCTAAGAAGTGGACTTCTCC
Organism: Ceratopteris richardii; assembly: GCA_020310875.1. Lineage (NCBI taxonomy): Eukaryota > Viridiplantae > Streptophyta > Polypodiopsida > Polypodiales > Pteridaceae > Ceratopteris > Ceratopteris richardii. The sequence continues at coordinate 41,941,834 of CM035424.1, forward strand.
AGGTTTGGGTCAATCATAGTCGAGTTACAGTAGAATTAGACAATGGAGCACTCAAGGAATTAGGAAAGGCACAGACTCCTGGTCCTTCCAGGGGTACACATGAAGATGACCATGCTGTTCTTGTTCAAAACCCTGTGTTGCAGAGGAATGATAATTGCAAAAAAGGAGTCAGGGATGCAACGGAACTCCCTTCTTTTCCAAAGGCCAGAAGGAGGCAGCAACCAAAGGCGGATCACAGGCAGAAGAAGCAGAGTACTACCTATGTCCGAGATCAAAAGTACCTGCGCAGCAGAATGTCCCAGAAAATCAACCAGGTGTGGGTGCGGAAAGGCGAACGACCGGCTGCACCACCGTCAACTACACGGACAAGGCCTCTTATTAGTAACCAACAACACAACGCTAATAAGAAGTCTTTCAGAAATTCTTCCACTAAAGTAAAATCTATTTGGGTGCCCAAGAAGTCGATGAAGGCAGGCCCACAATCAAGACAAATTTGGGTGCCTAAGGCTTGCTTGAGGGCACAAGTAGTTATGCCAAGGCCACAACCTATTCAGCATAACCCAACTACGAGTACAACCAGTATTCCCTCGTTCTCAACACTTAGGAACACACCAAGACCCAAGAGCATGCATGTAATCACTTATAAGTGGGTCCCTAAAAGGCCCCATGCCCAAACCACGGCACCGAGACAGCTCTCTAGAGTCTCTACGAAACCGAAAGCAACGCCCATCCTCTGCATTTGGCAGTCTAAGACCTGTAATAAAACCCCCAACCCCAATTTGTAAATTCACCCCACTTACTAACGGCATTAGTCTCCTAGGAATACACAGACATTAACTACACTCACTGTCTTCGTGCACTTACTAACCACTAACTCACCATCTACCTCATGTTAATGTTGTAACGGGGACAAAAACGGATTTATTGTGTCCATTACGATGTTAACACATGATTCTATATTCTCACAGAATCAGAAGGCAAGAAGAAAAATGGCAGATGCGACAGGTTCGGGCTCACAAGTAGGGATACTTACTGCAGGAATTGATGTGGATAGCCTACCTGTGGACGTGCCCCCGACTGAACGACCAGTGGAGATGCAACACCTTCAGCAACTCCCGGTGCCAGATCCACCTACAGGAATCACGGAAAGAGTCCATGCCAATTCTCATTGGTTCAATGGCATGCCCGGTCCATTAGGAGAGGCCAAGTATATCTGGGAGTCTAAATGCGAGTATGACAGATCATGGGTGCGATTCCAATTTTTCTCCAAGGAGTTCGAGACTTTACAGAACACCGAAGATCTCCAGACCATATGGCAACGAGCAGGGTTGGCGGAATATTTTGAAGCCCCACTACCTAAACCCGACCTCCTCCGATGTTACTATCTGGTCTCCACATTACAAGCTCATGAAGATAAGGACCAACCCGGATCATTTGTTCTCCCCTCATTGCTGGGCAACAACGAGTTGAAGAGGTTTGAACTTACTGTGGAGCTGGTGAGTGATGCTTTAAATATGCATGGCACGCATGTACCCTCAGAAAAGGATGCTCTTGTTCCCACCAACATGAAGGACAGGAAACTATTGAAGCTGAAAGACATGGCAGCACTCACCCCAAATGTGTCCATCCCTCTCCGCATGTGCATGCAACATTTCGCCTTCCCCGGCCAAGACCGATTCACGCAACCACACAAGAAGATCTGGTTTGCTCTCTACTTGGCGGAAGCAGGTGCGTTACCTATTAAGCTACCAGTGTGGATTATAGATCAGCTGTATGAAGCAAACAAACGGGCTTCTAGGAAATTAGTGGTGAACGGATGCTGTGCAATCACACGCATCATTTACCGATGCTTGGCATATGATGTCCCCATTGAGCGTGCCTTAACCTGGGCACAATTACAAATGTTTAAAAGGCTCAAGACGTCCACACATCAGTCCAAGCGCATGAGGGGCGCGATCCCTTGTGTCCAGACAAGGGAAGTCCTGACTACTCCTGAGGCATCACCATTAAGAGAGGGCACTGTACCTCCCTTTACCATTAGGATACCCAGGTCGGAATCTGACACTACGACACAACCTACCCCATCGGCTCCTCCTGTTACACCTGAATTCGAATTTGCTGCCACTGGAGAGGCTGAAGGACTGGACCCCCAGGATTTCGAAGCATTCCTACAAAGCACACAATTCTCTGATGTGGAGTTTTATTCAGAGGCAGAGGAGCAGGGCACATCCTCACGAAGAAGAAGAAAGTCTACAGACGGTAGACATGTCCATTGGAGTGACGCTCACCAAAGTCAACAACACGGACACCCGGAAGAAGAAGAAGCGTATGAAGAAGAGACCACTGAAGCCCCAGCATATACAGCAGAACTCCGAAGGCTGTATCAGATTATGGAAAGAGTGCGATCGCAGCAGTTACTCACTGAACAGAGCAGCAGAGTACTTATGACTCAGTTGTTGGAAGAAGCGGGAGTTGACTCAGAGTACAGGGAAGGTCTCTTATTGATGGCAGAAACATATGGAGTTGTAGAAGCTGTGCGCACTGCCATTCAGAGGCCTTCAGTTCAATATGACCCAGGAAGGTTCCAGACACGACCTCGCTCAGGTAAAAATATCCAAATTCCCGTTACAGTTGCAGAAGAGCCAACTACTACACCAACCTCCCAAACAGCTAGTCAACAGCACCCCGCCACCCATGAGGAGTCCACCGAACCACTACCATCCACTCCCCCACCATCACCTCCTAGAAGAGAAACAGTGGAAACCACATCGACTGATCAACCCACCGACCCCACCTTCATCTTCCGTACTCCCATCTCCAGTGCCACCCTATTCTCTACCACTGATAACCCGACCTTTGAAGCAAACCCCATCACTACACAACCCACCGAAACCCTTCCCGAGCCTGCCCTAGGACAACCATCCCCAATGCCTTCAACCACGGGTCATCCTGACCCCAGATCCACATTCATGGGCTTCCCTACTACCACGCAACCCTTTCCACCCTTCTCAAATTTACGACCCCAACCCCCGATATCCCTTTCTCCATTTCTACAATCCCTCCATGACATCTTTGCTAGAGCTTTTCAACCAGGCTCTCAACCATTCCCTGCCTTTTCAGCTCCCCACCCCACTTCGCATCTATTCACCACTTCCACACACACACCACCTACCATACCAATGTATATGGCAGACCCCACACCCACATCCACTCCTGAAGGTATGGACATTTCACCACCCACGGCACCTCCACCCACGGTTTCACCTCCTCCCGTTCCCCCTCCACCAATTTCACCCACACACACAACTTCCGTAGACACATCATTCACTGTCTCCCTTCCCCAATTCCCTTCCCATGCATCTCCCACGATAAACAACCCACACTCATCTATAGGAAATGCACTGGACACCATGTTGGCTTGTATATCAAATTTAAGAACAGATTACATTCAGCTCCAGCAACAAAACGAACGCCTGCAAGAGCACTCAGCGACACTACAGCACCGCCTTGCGGCACTAGAAGAGGAGAACGCTCGCCTCCACACACAGTTCCAAACCCTCCAAGAAGCCCATAATATATTGGAGGTACAGCTACAGAACGTAGATCAGGAAGCGGTGCAGGTGGTAGAAGGTCACCTACGGACACAGCTGGAACGCAACTCAAAACTTCAGCGGAATATGGCGCTACTTAAACGCCATCTTGCGGCTGCTCAGGAAGAGAACAGACGTCTGCAAATACAAAATCAAGAGAACCTGGAGGCAGCTATTGAGAGCACACCGGGGGCACCCATCAGCCCATCCAAGTTTCAAGCAGTGACCCCCGATAATATCAAGATTATATTGGAAGATTATGCCATGCTGCTCGAAGCACATGATAAGCTATCGGAGGAGCTAGGACAACTGAAGCAGGAACACCAACAAGGACAAACAGCAGCCCCTCTAACCACCCCCTCTGCGGCTTCGCGTCTCACAGACGCAGAGGCCATAAAAGATCTCCAGAAACAGGTAACTGAATTGCAAACACGCCTACTACAATATGAGAGACCATCTTCCCCTCCGGAGGCTCCCACGGACGAAGAAGTTGTGCAAATTCCTGTGGAACAAACGTTTGATGAAGAATATGATCCGCAACCATTCCCAGGAGGCCAACAGACAGAAGAAGCGCAGGATACATTCGAGGCACCACGGCCCCCATGGTTACGACAAGTGGAGGAAATAGGGAGTTCGCATGAAGAGCGCACCATAGTGCAAAATCAGGCCATGAGGGTCATCGAGGAAACTGTGTTACAATCAGCCTACTTTAAGAACCTGTCATCGCGACGCCTGATTCTCTCATCTGAACTCCAATACAGGCCATATTATATTATTTTGGCTGATTATAATGCAGAAATACAAAGAGTCACGGGTCAGATTCCTACTTTTGCGACCCAATTTCAACCCGAGGGCCTTCCTCCAGAGGTGTAGAAAGGCAAAATTCATCAACCAACATGGCGGCAGAAACTTTTAGAGACCTATCCAGAAATGCTACGCACATGGAACAACGCGCCGTTGCACCTCCTGTACAATCCATGCTACGGTCCAGTCCCCCGCCGCAGGTCGTGGAAGGCATTCAATATCAAGGTACAGAACAACGCACAATGCAAGGAATGGCTGAACTACCCGTACATTGCGCCACCACAAGGACCACCATCGGTAGCATATATGATGGGGACCATTCGCCACTGGATGCCGCGCTTAAAGCCCATGCAAGATGTAGCAGCGCAAATGATGCTTAAAATCTTGGATATGATGCAAGTAGTCCTGAAGACCTTTAGAAATGCAGCCGCACCACAGGTACGTCAACCGGGGTTTAGCAATGGAAATTACGACTTGGTGTATGACATGAGCACCACCCCCAGCATTCGTGTGGCTTACGCTTGGCATGCACGCATCAAATACCTCCCCGCCTGCTACAAACAGACCTTCGAAGAAATGTTCAGATCAGGTTTCTGGGAGTATCACTCGGAGGTTTTTGCACCAAAGCCAACACATCTGCTCCAACTGTTTGCTTGTGAACAAGCAATGTATTCAGAGTACTACACCACCCCACAACCAGAGACCCCCGGGGCAATAAATTGGGAGGCATTGGAAGCCGATCTAGCAAGAGGCTTAAGGATAGGAGAACATGAACTGGCCACCAATGTCATCCAATATTACATTGACCATCCGCGAGATCAAAGGTCTGTCAGGGGCGACAGACGCTAGGAAGGGGGGAGTGTTGGCATACAAAGCAACAAAGGAGTCATGCACAATACGGCAACAAGGCCAGATCATTTTTTCCCATAGATTATGTACAACTCAAGTGATTTTAATCACTACACAAACATTGTAAATCCCGTTTTTGGTAGAATAGACTCCATTTTGTGCAAGCCGAGGAGTCCTCGAGCTTGAGGAGTATTAGAAGTACCATCGTACCAGTTTTCATAATTTTTAGACTTCGTTTGAGCCCTCAAATAAGCCCTGGAACCTAATTTTTAACCAGGCCGGACACTAGGTCTGGACAGGGCCAAAACTAGTCAAAAAACTATAAAAGGAGCTAGAGAGCTCATTTTTGAGGTTGGATTGTAATTGAAACGAACTTGTAAGAGCTTTTGAAAGTAATCTAAAGAACTCCATTGATTCTCCCTCTTTGTCTTGCCGTGTGTGCGCGTGTGTGTGTATGTGTGTGCATGCTTGTGTGCTTCTCACTCACGCACTTGTGCCGCCACTTGCTCGAGGTCTTCATACCATCCTCACGTCTTCCCGGATTGACATTAAAGGAGGTGCTACTCATCACTGAGCTACACCATGTATGAATCATAAGTAAACCTTTGAGTTGGATACTTAACTCTAGAAGACTTCCTTTCTTCACCTTTTGGAGGAATAAACCTCCTTTGCCTTGGGAACTTGATCTCTTTCTTTGACGTGGCTTCTTTCTCCATCATGTGTCCTTCATCATCTTCAACTTCATTACCTTCTTCATCCAACTCCACCAATGTTGCTTTGCCTTTGTTGATTGATTGTGCTTCATAGCTTGATGAAGATCTCCCCCTCCATGGTGAGTTCATGCTTGAACTATCTTCATTGATGGAACACCTTGGGCCGCTTAGCTCTAGGTCGATTTGTTCTTCATCATGTCCATGCTTTTCTTCTTCATAGTCCTGCATACAATCATACTTCTTATACCAAGGGAGTAGCTCATCAAATGCTACATCCCTTGATATCCTCAAGTCCTTTGTATTTGGGTTGAAGCACCTGTAACCTTTATGATCATTTGAATATCCTAGAAACACACACTTTTCTGCCTTTGGTTGTAGCTTGTGCCTCAATTCACTTGGCACATGTACATAACAAGTACATCCAAATATCTTCAAGTGGGAAAGATCAGGTTTCTTACCATAATAGGCTTGATATGGTGTCAAGCCATGGATCCCTGAGGTAGGAGCCCTATTCATTAGATACACGGCGGTATTTGTTGCATCACTCCAAAACATGTTAGGTACATTCATCTCATTAAGCATTGCTCTAGCGATCTCGGCAATGTATCTATTCTTTCTCTCTGCTACTCCATTTTGTTGGGGTGTGTACCTGCATGTTACTTGCCTCTTGATGCCTTGATCCATTAAAAAATCAGAAAACTCATTTGAGAAATATTCTCCCCCTCCATCGGACCTTAGCTTCTTGATATATGTACCTGTTTCCTTCTCTACCATTGCCTTGAATGCTTTGAAACATGTAAACACATCTGATTTGTTTTTTATGAAATAAACCCAAACCATCCTTGTGCAATCATCTATAAAAGTGACAAAGTACTTGTTACCTCCAATGGATTGCTCTTTCGTTGGCCCCCACACATCTGTATGTATCAACTCCAATGGATGTTGGCTTATGTAGCCACTCTTCTTGAATGGAAGTCTCGCTTGCTTCCCTAGTTGACAAGATTCACATAAATGCTTCATACCTTGTCCTTGGAAGTTGGGAAGACCTTCAACCAGCCTCTTGAATTGCATTTCCTTCATTCTTTGTATGTTGATGTGACCTATCCTCTTGTGCCACAAGTCCAACTCCGAAATCCTCTTGTTTCCATATGTGAAGTAGACATGTTGAGTAGAATGAGAATTTACCTCCAAAGTGAAGAGTCTCCCTTGCTTCTTTCCTCTTGCTATGACCTTGTAACCTTGCTTAGGGTTCTCCACAAAGCATCCACCTTTGTTGAACCTTACTTGATAGCCTCTTTCAACCATTTGCCCAACGGACACCAAGTTCTTTGTGATGGTAGGTACATGCAAGACATCCTTGAGACATCTTCCTTCCTCCTTGTCATCCAAAGCTAAATCTCCAACATGGGAGATCTCATGGGCTGTATCATCACCTGTTTCTACATGTCCTTTACCTTTGGGAACATGTAGATTAGTAAACCAAGAAGCATTGCAACTCATATGGTTGCTACATCCACTATCAATATACCAAGTGTTATCTACTTTGCTTGAATTCCCATTCATGTGCATCATCAAGAGATTGTCATTTTCTGAACTTGTAGAAGCATAATTACCTTGGCCTTTGTATGAAGAACCTTGATTATAGTTCCTTTGGTTTCCTCCTTGGTAGCAATCTCTAGCATAGTGGCCAAACTTGCCACATATGTAACATCCTTCGCCATCTTGATTCCTGTTTTGTTGATGTCGTCCTCCTCTTCCTCTTGATCTTCCTCTCCCTCTTTGTGATGAGGTGCCTTGGTCATGTCCTTGATTTCTTGAGTGGCCTTGCCTTCCTCCAAACCTTCCTTTGCCCCTTCCTTGTCCTTGTCTTCCTTTGCCCCTTTGATTACCTGCATAGAAAACTTGTGCATCTTTGCTTTTAGTTGAACTTCCACCTATGTTCATTTCTTCGGTGACCATGAGAGCAACCAATTGCTCAAAATCGGGAAGATTATCCCTTACATAAACTGAAGTGGTAAAGGGTTTCCACTTCTCATCATCTCTCAAACCATTGAGAGTATAAGCCACAAGATCGTCATCGTCTACGTGGCTTCCAATGGATCCCAATGCATCTGATAACTCCTTGACCTTAAGTATGTAGTCATTTATGCTACTCCCTGAGCTCTTCCTAAGGTTGTTGAGCTCATTCTTGAGTTGGATCTTCCTTGCTTTGGTGCTTGTTGAATAAAGCCTTTCAAGTGTCTCCCATACCTTCATGCTTGAATCCAGGTCTTGGATATGGCCGATCATGCTATTGCTAATGTGTTGGGAAAGAATAAAGATAACCCTCTTGTCTCTTTCATTACATTCCCTAAAGGCCCTTCTCTGGTCATTGGTTGGATTCTCATCCAACCTAGGTCTTGGTTCACTTCCACTAATCAACCCCCAAAGGCCCTTGCCCAGTTGGAGACCCTAAATCTCCATGGTTGATAGTTACCTTTGTCTAGCTTTTCAATTTGAGTGTTGAAGTCTCCCATATCTAGTCTTTGATACTTGACCTAGCCCTTGGCTAATGCTTCAATGTGTGTAAAATGAAAATGAGGCTCTGAGGTTACCTCAATCCAAAGCTTTCCTTAGATGGACACCTTGTGCTCTTGCAAATTTGAGTAGAATAGCTCCCCCTTGATGTGAGCTACCTCCAAGAAGCTTTTGTTGATGCAACTCTTCAACCACCAACTCCAAGAGGTCTTCTTGCTTGTATGTGATACCTCCAAGATGCCCAAATGCTCTGATACCACTGATGGGGGAAGTATCTCAACCCCTAAGCAACGATGAAGCGCGAATGACCTCCACAGGTATCCTTCTTTGACCTCTGCACACCAAAAATGCTCTTACTCAGAGCTTATGCAGAGAACTCCAGTGAGCTTTTGTAGACCTGTAGTAGACACCAAGGGCTTTCTATAAAAACAAATTTCACTTGAAATGGATGCTTACACAAAGAGAAACAATGTCTACAACATGAGCTAGTTGAATGCTCACAACTGCTAGTCAAGCAGAGACCTCACTTCACTCCAGCAAACTTTTCTCAGAGATTATACAGAGAATGAATCTCAAACTTAAGTCAACTTTAGATGACTCTAATAGCTACCCAATGACACCAAAATCATAGCTTATGGATACATAGAGAAGGAGAACCAGCCCTTACAACAGAGAGCAAAATATTTCCAACAGAGCCTACACAAAGAGAGAGATATCAATCACACAACTTCACTAAAATGAATGTTGCTCCCAGCTTACTCAGAGAATGCTCCAGAGAATTGGTAAGCATAAAATAGACTCTTATAGCTATCCAATGAGACAAGAATTACATCAAATGGATACCATATGAGGGAGAACCAATGCTAACAACTCAGGGGTAGAGAGTTGCAACACTGCCTGCGCACACACATAGATATGCCTACTAAAAGAAAACAAACAAGCAAGCAAGGGGGTTGCTTAAGCAAGGGGCTTGCTTATCACAACTCCAGCACTTAGTGCTCACTTTACATGAGCTAAAACTCCAAGAAGATGGCCCAAAAGAAGTCGGGATACATGCTCCTTTTATAGTGAGAGGTGTGCCCCTAAAATCTAGGAACTACCTTTCCAAATCAGCCTCCTAACTTGGAGGAATTAGTTGAGATGACTTGGGGAGTGGTTGAGTGACTTTTCTTGATGGAATCTCGTGGCTTTTGGCTTCCTTTGATTGCTCCACATGTCCATAAAAGATTCCCCACGAATTTTTAGCTTGAAGCTTGACTTTTAACACTCACTACACATACATGTGCATACACACACATATACATGTATACATACATGTATACACACACATACATACGTATACTCACTTATACATACACACACACACACACACTATACATACATATGCATACACACACATACACATACACATACACATACACATACACATACACATACACATACACATACACATACACATACACATACACATACACATACACATACACATACACATACACATACACATACACATACACATACACATACACATACACATACACATACACATACACATACACATACACATACACATACACATACACATACACATACACATACACATACACATACACATACACATACACATACACATACACATACACATACACATACACATACACATACACATACACATACACATACACATACACATACACATACACATACACATACACATCACATACACATAACATACACATACACATACACATACACATACACATACACATACACATACACATACACATACACATACACATACACATACACATACACATACACATACACATACACATACACATACACATACACATACACATACACATATAGATACTTGCACATATACACGTATACATACACACATATATAGATACACCCACATTACAGACATAGAGATACACACATACATAGACACACACACATAGACACAGATACATACACACACATACATATGCATACACAAAAATGTACACACATATACATATATAAAAACACACATACACTCACTAGACATACATGTGCATACACACACATATACATGTATACATACATGTATACACACACATACATACGTATACTCACTTATACATATACACACATACATATACATACATATGCATACACACACATACAACATACACATACACATACACATACATACACATACACATACACATACACATACACATACACATACACATACACATACACATACACATACACATACACATACACATACACATACACATACACATACACATACACATACACATACACATACACATACACATACACATACACATACACATACAATACACATACACATACACAGACACATACACAGACACAGTACACATACACATACAATACACATACACATACACATACACATACACATACACATACACAATACACATACCACATACAACATAACACATACACATACACAGAAACATACACATACACATACACATACACATACACAGACACAGTACACATACACATACACATACACATACACATACACATACACATACACATACACATACACATACACCATCACATACACATACACATAACACATACACATACACATACACATACACAATACACATACACATACACATACACATACACATACACATACCATACACATACACATACAACACTACACATACACATACACATACACATACACATACACATACACATACACATACCACATACACATACACATACACATACACATACACATACACATACACATACACATACACATACACATACACATACACATACACATACACATACACATACACATACACATACACATACACATACTGTTGGAAGCAGTCAGAGGCACAGACGCCACGGAAGCATGTAAAGATGAAGCAGGGAGCCAGGCGGATCAATCTTTTAAACAAATACATGTCTTATTAATTTTCCCAAAACATTCAACAGTGATTATTATCACTAATTGTAACATATGTATCATAGAAAACCCCCATTTTGTAATCCATAGCTCCATTTTGTGCAAGCCGAGGAGTCCTCGAGCTTGAGGAGCTTAGGTAGAATACTCGTACCAAATTTCGTTATTTTTAGACATCGTTTACCCTTCCAAATAGCCTCTAGGACCTATTTTTTAACTAGGCCGGTCACTAGATGTGAAACCGGTCAAAACTAGTCTAGAAACTATAAAAAGAGCTAGAGAGCTCATTTTTGAGGTTGGTTCATTGTAGCTTGTGGGAGCAAAGAAGAGAGTAGAGCTAGTTTGAGCTTGCAAGAGTATTCTTGAGTAATAGAGCTAATTTCCCACCTTCCATTGTGTCTTGCTTGTCTCTTCATTGTGTGTGTGTATGTGTGTGTGCATCTTTGTGCTTCTCACCTTCACTCTCACATCTTCTCACATCCACGATCTTCATATCACTCCTACCTCTCCCTCGGATTGACATTAAGGAGGTGAAGCTTCTTAACGTGGTTCTCACCATTGTGCTAGAGCAACACCAAATTTGGCGCCGTTGCCGGGGATCGAGTCTAGGATGAATGTGTGATGGTAAGAGTATAGCAAGAAGAGGCGTTGGAAGGTAAAAATTTCAGTTTTTGTTGTTGTTTTTACTTAGTTTTTAGTGTTTTTCACCTCCCCCACACTCCATCTTCATCATCGCATCATCATCTCCATTTCCAAAAAAATCAGAAAATTCACCATATCCACCCATTCACCTCATTTCCCCTCATTTGTGCGTGCGAGAGAGCGAGAGAGAGTTTTTGCGCTTGTATGCACTTGTGTTTTCTTGAGTTTTCTTGCAGGTACAGAGCTTCAGAGCATCAGGAAAGCTTCCAAAAGGTAAAAAATGTGCTTTCTGTCAGAGATTTCCGAGTGTGGCGGACCATCGCGATGGTCTGCAAATTTCGGATTTTGAGGTAGGCGACCACACCACTAGATAGGCGACCCTTGCACATACACGGAACCAAATTTGCATTTTGAAAATTTGTCATTTGGTGGACCATCGCGATTGGCTCGGACCATCGCGATTGTGTCACACCATCGCGATAGGCTCACGCCATCGCGACGGCTCGGCCGGACCATCGCGACGGTTCGCTTTTTCGGACCATCGCGACGGTTCGACCTCACGCCATCGCGACGGTTCGCCTTTTCGGGCCATCGCGATTGTCCAAATTTCACGCCATCGCGACGGTTCGCTCGGACCATCGCGACGGTCCCAGACCATCGCGATTGCCCACCCCCATCGCAAATTTTGGACTTCAATTTTTGACCAATTTTGGGGTTATTTTTGGAAAATTTTTGGACCATTAGACTCATAGGAGACCCCTTAGCTCATTTTTGAAGGAAAATTGGATTGTCAGTTTTTACCCCCCAGGGCCTGAACGCTCATAACTTTTTCATCCGAAGTCCGTTTTTCGAGCTTAAGAGCTCGTTAGAAAGCTCGTGACGAGTACTACGTGACCTCAACTGTTTTTTTCATAAATTATACGTCTATTTTTGGATAGGCTAATTTGAGGTTCACCTAGTCTGGGACTAGGAAGTCAGGGGGCACACATTGAAAATTTGAACTTAAAAGGTGTATATACTCAAGTGTTTAATCATCTTGTGAATTGGTCTAACATTGGAATGTTCCAGGTCTAGCAAGGGCAATCCAAGGCAAGCAAGCAAGGCAGTGAAGACAGCAGAGCTTGGGAAGCACGGCTTCTTGGGCAACAGGGCATCAGAGCAACCAGAAAAGCCGACCCGAGGTTGGAAAATTACTCAACCCCCTCAGTCAATTCTTAGCTTAGGCTAAACGGTAGTTGTGGATTAACGATGATAGGAACGCCTCAAGTTTAAGATACTTAATTATTTCAAGTCTAAGACTTAAAGTAAAGGTGTGTGTGACGCGAAAACCTAAAGAAAAGAACATAAGTCTGACGGAACGAAAACTTAAAATCATCACGAAAGTCGAATTCCTGACGCATAAATTAAGACAAGAATCCAAAGAAAAATTAAAAGGAACCAAGAATTAATCACAAAGAACCATTGACGATCTAAGTGTGTAATCGAGCGTGCAAGGAAGAAAATTAATGAACCTTAGATCGGGCAAACATATAGGTAAGTCGGACAGAAGAAGCCTTAGATCATCGGAGGCTAGTGTAAGAACCACTGCACGATCTTGGGCTCAGCAATTGAATAATAGTTATCCCTACGAGTTGAGCTCAGAATCAAGTGAATCAGAAATGGCATTTAGCACAGACAGACCAGCAGGAGGGTCTAACGTAGCATACTTAGAAAAACCTGAAGGACCCTATAGAACGCAGTTAGAGTTTCTCCGAACCAACCGACTAGGTGCTCGCATCTATGAGGATGGTTTGCAGAGGCAAGTGGTGCAACTGCACAACCCTGATCAACCCATTGGATTGGAAAGACCAGTGGTGAAATTTGAGAGAGACGCTTACATAGACAAAGAAGGAACCATGTACGTCCTGAGTACGCAGCCCAACGATACTAATGAGTTTGGCACAATTCAATTAGAGACAGAAGGGAAATTTCAAGGAAAAGAACCGCTAGAAGAACCTAGAACACCGAGAGGGAAATCCGTATTAACAAGAGTAATCATCCCAGAGTGGATCCCTCAAGATAACAGGAGCACAGAGTTGTTCGTAAATAAAGAGACAGATGAAGCCTTTTGGAGGTACAGAAAGGAAAACCCCAGTGAGGTAGGCATCATCACAATCTATGAATTCAAGGACCCAGAAACACCTGGAAAGGTTGTATACCTAGATGAGACTTCAGAAAGAGTCTTTGTGGTGCCTGAACGCGCTAAAAACACATACACATGGAGAGGTGAATTGATATTCCCTCCATCCAGAACGAACATGAATGCAAATCAACAAGGGGCAGGAACATCCTCAGCCCATGGAAATCAAAGAGAAGGAAATCACGAGAGACCGGAAGTAAGCTTCAATCACCCCATAGGGAGAGATAGAACAACCACGAACACTAATAGGACGGATGGACAAAGAGATCATGGAATACCAGGTGGTAGAGATGATTTTCCTCTACCTAGACCACGTGAACATGCAAGAGTGTTGAGACCCACACAGTTAGTAAAATCAATGAAAAATTACTTTGATGGGACAGGAGATCCCTATGACCATGTCGCAGAATTCAAGCAAGTACTAAGAGCAGAACAAGTTGACGACATGTTCACGCAGTACAATGCATTTGGACTAACGTTAAAGAATACAGCTTTAACTTGGTTCCAACCATTGCAACAAAGGCAATTTAGAGACATCCATCACTTTTTAGAGTCATTCATTACTGAATTCTCTAAAAGTGGGGTTAGACATGACACGTCTTCGCTGATTCATAGTTTTAAACAAACCCCTCAGGAAACAGTAAGACTGGCAGGTCGTAGATTCAGACAATATGTTGAGCGATGTCCAATGCAAGAGCTACCCTCACAAGCCAAACAAGTATCACTGTTCCTAGATGGCTTGTTGAGCGCTAAACTACGCTCTTATGTGTACCTAAAAGAACCCAGAACGCTGGAGGAGTGTGTAAGAATATGTATAGACATTGAGGACAACCTAGGAGAGGAATTAGAACTCTCAAAGGTCTACAAAGACTCAGATTGTTCTTCTCTAGCATCCACAAAATTGTCTAATTCGATAGAGGACCTAGCAGAAAAAGTGGCCCAAAAACTAGGAGTTTCTAGTAAACAGGTGCCCAAGCTACCTACAAATGTACGTTGTTACGCTTGTGGTGGAAATCATTTGGCAAACATGTGCCCTAATGCACCTCAACCTCACGCCAACCCTAGTGGCCAATATTGCACAATTGAGAGAAGATACATGAATCATACGGCTCAGGACTGCCCATACAATAAACAAACTGTGAGACAGAACTACCCGCAAACATACCAGCAGCCAGGTAGGTATCAAGGCCAATACAATGCTCAGCCTTATTACTATAGGCC
The DNA here is from genome assembly GCA_020310875.1 of Ceratopteris richardii. Classification (NCBI taxonomy): domain Eukaryota; kingdom Viridiplantae; phylum Streptophyta; class Polypodiopsida; order Polypodiales; family Pteridaceae; genus Ceratopteris; species Ceratopteris richardii. The sequence goes on from CM035424.1 coordinate 41,957,317, forward strand.
TCCTCAGAACCACCCATACCAGGCTCAACAGAGACCTCAACCTGTCTTAGCTCAACAGCCACCCCCACCAGCGAATGTCATCTCAGTCAAATACGCTGCTGCAGAAGAGAACTTAAGTAGGGCTTTAGTGCCTTCTTCACCCCTGATCACCGAAAGTGACCCGAACTCTAACAGTTTTGACTCTACTCATGTAACTAGTCCACCCGCTTATTACACGGAGTCACCAGAACATGTGGAGACATACCATTATGATAGTCCACCAATGGAACCTAGTTGGGAGCCAGACTATACCAATGTGATGTACGCAAACCCAAACCCACGGCCCCAATTGAGACAACAGAGACCACAGGGCCCTAGAGGACCATGCTTTAGGTGCCAAGGAGATCATTTCATTAAGGATTGTCCACATCCCCCAATAGCAAGGCAATCGCAGTACTATAGCATCCAAGGCTTTTGCGCCGACTGTGGCAAAGAGCACGTAATCAAAGATTGTCCTAAGAACCCAGTTAACACTTCGAATGTGACACCGATCAACGTGATAGGTATTGTAAACAATGCAGATGGATCCAATACTACGTACGTGCCTATCCAAGCTATAACCAGAGCCCAGGCGCTCTTACAAAACCAACAGCATAGTCAAGAGAAAGTAGCCGGAACTAGTGAAGTTGCAGAATCGAGTAGTAAAAAGACAAAATCTTGGAAAGATTCTAGAGAAAGGTTAAAGAGAAAGTGGAGTAAAAAGATAAGTGAGTTGGAAGGAAGTCTAAGAGAATCTAGAGCCAAAATACAAGAATTGGCTTCACAAGAATCAAATCAAGAAAACCCAGCTCAGAATTCAGGATCAGTCTTAGCGGAACCCATACCGGAAGATCTAGACATGATGTTTCGTGCATATCAGGCTAGAATAAAAGAGGGACCTCAAGTCATGGAAATGAGTAAAAACTACCCTCGAGCTGATCTAGAAATTGAGAGAACTAAACTTTGCATGAAGATGGTAGAACTAGCCCAAGCGTTGTTCGAAGCCTCTAGATATCTTAATTGGAACAACATGGCAAAACCAGAACTACACTTTCAAGGACTAATGGAGAGGCTAGAACACTTGATTGAAAGCAAAGAGAAAAAGGATCAGCATAGGAACCCTATTATCCCAGAGACACAGGAAAGGAATCCACCATCCCTGTCTCAAGTACCCAATACAGAGAGTCAAGATAACCTATCTTCCATACATAAGTACTCACATGAATTTTTGAGAGAAATCCAAGAAGAGAAATGGAGAAAAGAACAAGGAACTCATCCTCCTATTCAAGAAATAGACGACTTGCAGGAACAATTTCCCCAAGACATCCCCTCTATATATGATGATGTAGAGGTGGAACAACTGAGTGAACCCACAGGATTTGAATCCAATTCTTTACAAGAATTACCTCAGTTCACTGGACCTTGGGAAGCAAAGTCTATTAGTATGAGAGCACCCACGATAATAGTGAGGAATGAAGAATCAGTGATCCCTAGAAATACGGAAGTGATCAAGACTGCGAAAGTACAGTGTAATCTCACTCTGGAGGAATTGTTAAAGGTAAAACCAGAATTGTGGAAGCACGTAGCGAATCAATTCCCTGAGCTAGCTACCACACCCTCTCAGATAGGATCACAGAAGAAGGTACCAGAGATACCCGTGGAAAAGATTGGAGACGTAAGCGAAGGAGAGGAAGGTAACACATATCTTCCAATAACCCATCAGGGCTACACCACGAAAGCCATCTTAGATTCAGGAGCCGGAGTAGCCATCGCTACTACCGCCTTATGGAAACGTTGGGGTAAGCCAGCACTCAGACCCACCAGGATGAAACTACAAATGGCTGATGGACACATAGAAAAACCATTAGGCTTACTAGAAGGCATATCTCTCACCACTTGCGGTGTAGAATTTGAGCATACCTTTGCCATTTGCGACTTTGCGAAAAATCATGCATATGAGATGATATTGGGACGACCATTCATGCGTCAGTTGCAAATTGTACAAGATTGGGGAACTAATTCTTTGTACTTGCAACATTTAGGAGTGACTACCAAAGTCAATCTTAAAGACTATTCACACAGAGATGTACCCCCAATACAATGGAATACCATCCATAAGACACCAGTAGAGACGGAATCCGTGCACTCATTAGAATCAGATCCTTCTTGGTTGCATGAGGATACCCATTTATGGATGTGTAAAGTAGCCAAACAAGAGGAAGAACGATTAGAATCCAGGACCTTAGGTGCAGAACAACATCCACGAACCCTTCAAGATCCAGCCTATGCACCTGTAGTATTCCCAGATGAAGAGTTTGAACCCCATGGTTGGGCAGAGATTCTAGCAACCATGGATGTAGCCATCAATGAAGAACAATGGACACCCCACTGTGACGAGGATGGCTATGACATTTCAGTTTTTACGATAGAGCCAATCATGTGCGATGCAATTTTAGAAGAGTGTGAACCAGACACTGATGCATTTGAGGATGCAAGCGATTTTGATTTAGAATCAATTATCATGGACCCACCCTTTGCATCAGAGGAAGAATATTTCTACGAAGTAGAGACTCACACCCAGAGACATGAGGAAATTACGAATGAAGTGAGATTAGCCACGGAAGTGACTACCAAGAGTGAAGGCAAGAAAAGAAAGAAGAAAGAAACCATGTCGGAAAAAGAAGAATCTTTGTTTGAAGTACCCGAGAATTTCAAGAAATATGAAATTGAAGATAGAAGAATCATGGTACGAATGCCTAATAGAAAAGAGAAGGACGGACAAGTATATGATAACCGAGAGAAAACCAAGAAAGTCATAGTTGCCATAGAAGGAGAAGAAGAAAAATGCACATACATAGGGCATGATTTGACGACTGAAGAAGAAGAAGAACTAGTTGCCCTATTGCGCGAATATAGAGATGTTTTTGCTTGGAGTTACAAAGATTTGAAGGGAGTAGACCCAGATATATGTTCTCATAGAATCCCTATGACTCCAGATGCGAAACCGACAAAACAGAAACCGTACACGTACAATGATAACTACGCTGCGAAGATTAAAGAGGAGATAGATCGCTTGATAGAAGCAGGATTCATTTACGAAATTGAGCATACCGAATGGGTATCCCCCATTGTGGTTGTGCCCAAGAAGAATGGAAAATTGCGTGTGTGTATTAACCTTAAAAAGGTTAATGCCGCAACGATTAGAGACAGTTATCCTCTTCCTATCACGGAACACCTATTGGAAAGAGTTGCGGGCAAGGAAGTTTACAGCTTTCTTGATGGATTCTCAGGCTATAACCAAGTAGCCATTGCTCCAGAAGACCAACACAAGACGGCTTTTGCCACAGAATGGGGCATATTTGCATTTCGTGTGATGCCATTTGGCTTAACAAATGCACCCGCTACTTTCCAGCGACTCATGTGTCATGTTTTTAAGGAATTCTTACGCAAGAGCTTGGAAGTTTATGTCGATGACCTATGTGCGCATTCAAATGTAAGGAAGACACATATCCCAGAGTTAAGACAAATATTTGACAAATGTCGAGAATATCAGGTTTGTTTGAACCCAGAAAAATGCGTTTTCATGGTCAGACAAGGCAAAATTCTAGGACACATTGTGTCAAAAAATGGAATCTCCACGGATGAGGAAAAGGTGAAGGTAATTGCAGAATTACCTAGACCAACTAATGTGAAAGAGGTACAGGCATTTATGGGCCATTGCGGTTATTATAGGAGATTCATACACATGTATGCAATCATAGCCAAGCCTTTGTACTCTCTTTTAACCAATTTTGAGTGGACAGATGAATGTGAAAATTCATTCAATGAACTTAAACGACGTTTGTGCTCAGCACCTATATTGACTACCCCAGATTGGAGTAAGCCATTCCATGTACATGTGGATGCATCCAATTACGCCATAGGATGTGTGTTAGCACAACCCACGAATGAAGGTAACATAGATCTCCCCATAGCTTACGCTAGCAGACAACTGAACGCAGCAGAGAGAAATTACACCACGACGGAACGAGAAGGATTAGGGATGATCTACGCGGTAAAGAAGTTTAGGCACTACTTGTTGGCCAACAAATTCAAGTTCTTTACAGATCATCAAGCCCTATTATATTTAGTCAACAAACCATGTAACACCGGACGACTGATACGTTGGTTTCTACTGCTCATGGAGTATGATTTTGAAGTGGTAGTTAGGAAAGGAAAGACGCATCTTAGAGCTGACCACCTCTCAAGATTAACCTCGGGAGAAGCCCCTCAAGGAGTAGCTGATGATCTACCCGATGCATACTTATTCAACCTTGAGATAGCACCAGAATGGGCTAAGCCGTTAGTCCCTATTCTGACATACGGACCCAAGAGTCCTAGGATAAAGATCAAAGAAGGAGAGATTACCAAATCTCAGAGGTACCAAATAATAGCAGGAAGCATATATAAACAAGATAATCAAAAGATTCTTGCTTGTTGTGTAGATGAATCAGAACATGCGAATTGGTTGCAATTAGCACACGTAGGTGCACTAAAGCAACATCATTCAAAACATCGAACACTACAGACTCTGCATAGATTAGGAGTATATTGGCCTACGATGGAAGCAGATGTCCACAAGTTGTGTAAAGAATGTCAGGTGTGTAGTGAAAGACCACCAGTAGAGCATGCGACATTATATCATGTGTCTCTCACACCAGACTGGAGTGAACCATTAGTGACCTAATTGAGGACGAACACATTTCCTCAAGGCATGACCTTAGCTCGACAACGCAGTCTAGAGCAGGAAGCTCAAGACTATTCACTTATTGGCGATAATCTATACAAAAGAGGACGAGATGGATATCTAAGACAATGTGTTCATGAGAGCGATTATCTGAGAATACTAGAGACTGCACACCAAGGTGTAGCAGGAGGTCATTTTGGACCAGATAGGATAATCAAAGCCATCCTCTTTGCAGGATTATGGTGGCCCACTCTTCACATGGATGCACATACCTATGTAAAGAGATGTGACGTGTGCCAAAGAACTCAGTTTCCTACTCGCAGAGATGAAATGCCATTGAAACCCATGATGGGCGGACGTGCATTTTCTAAGTGGGGTATAGACTTTGTAGGACCCATTAACCCCCCTGCAAAAGGTACACATGCGGAATATATTATTGTTGCCACAGATTATCTTACGAAATGGGTAGAGGCAAAGGCTACAAAAAAGAATGATGCTCACACGACTGCAAAATTCTTATTTGAAAATGTCTTTACAAGATATGGACTGCCTATAGAGTTAGTGAGCGATCGAGGCACCCACTTTCTAAACCAAGTCATTGAATATTTGTTACAGGATTTTATGGTGATCCACAAGAAATCTGCACCATATCATCCTCAGGCCAATGGTCAGGCTGAAAGCACTAACAAGATACTTTGTAACGTACTGACGAAACTCGTGAACAACAAACGTTCAGATTGGGACAAACAGCTACACCACGCTGTTTGGGCATATCGAGTGGCCTACAAGACCGTACTCAATGCAACTCCCTTTCAGATGGTTTTTGGTCAGAATGCAGTGCTTCCCTTGGACTTCTTGATACCGACCCTTAAGGTTGCACAAGAACATGAGTGGACCGGCCATGAATTATCAGCAAGAATAATGGACTTGGAACGATTAGGAGAAACAAGGCTGAGGGCAGCAGCAGGAATATACGCAGCGAAGAAGCGACAGAAAGCATATTTTGATGCACATGTGAAAGATAAAGGCCTAAAAGAAGGAGATTTAGTTCTAGTATATACGCTGAAACAGCACGCACACAAGTTAGAAAAGCGAGGTTATGGACCTATGATCATTAACAGACTCTCGACTAGTGGAGCAGTACAGTTAGCCACCTTAGAAGGAGATATAATGCCTAATTACATTAGTGGCTGCAGAGTCAGGTTATATCAAGAACCTCTTACTGAGGATATGCTTAGACGACTCACGTTGGCAAAGAAGCGTAAGGAGGAAGAAAATAGAATACGAGCCGAAGCTCAGGCAGAAGCCATAGAACGCATTAAGCGCATGAAGCTAAGAAGACAAGGACTAGGGAGAGAACGTTATAACCATCTGGAAACATCACCCAGATATCCCATGGCCATGTGTCAAGTAAAGTCAACCACTCATCCTAGCATAGTGGACAGGAGACCATTCGTTACAGTTAGACTAGAGCACGGTAACCATAGCCAAGGCCTCAGGGCTTTGATTGACTCAGGTGCTGCTACTAGTGCGATTAGATGGTCCCACTATAAGGATTCAGGAATAGAAATGCGGCCAATTGAGGCATACCTCATAGGCCTAGGAGGCATGGAAACCCCTTGCATGGGTGAGGTGGACCTTCCTATCCTCATTAAGGATTTGACGATGACAGCGAAATTACTAGTGTGCCATGATGACGACCTGATAGAACCCCTAATCCTTGGCCAAGATTGGCTATACGATCACTCAGTGGACCTAAATCTTAGACAAGGCTCCTTACAGATTGGAACCTTAGAGCAGAAGCGAGTGATACCGCTTGACTTCCCTAACCGCACTCCGCTTGACGGTTGTGACCCTAGACCCTATGAAACGCATGCGACGGAAGACCGGAAGATCTTTAATCCGACCAGTCACGTTACATCTACACCAACCCACTCGGGCTTGGCTATAGACAGTTGTCAGTCAGAAGGACGACAGGAGATCTTCCCTGGGACTTCCTGCAAACTAGAAGAGACAGTTACCCAACAGCAAGGGCAGAAGGGCACAATCAGAGGTCAGGTGGGTTGCATCAGCGACCAAATGAGCACGACACCCTACGGTGCTCATCCTTCCAAGCTTGTTGCGGACTGGCCTAGATTAAGGTTACAAACGGCATCACTTCCTAATGGGCAGGTCACGCAAGTGTTGGAACTCCCTTCTTTTCCAAAGCAGAGTGTCCATCCGACCTCTCAACCCCAGCCACAACAGAGTCAACCACGACAAAGGAACCCAGATCGACGACAGTATCAGCAGACACGACCAGGAAGGCAGTTTAGGCCTCCCAAAGGAAGCGGTACCAGACAAATATGGGTGCCAAAAGGGCAAAGAGCACTGAAGAACTCCAACCAAACTGAAATCGACAAGAAAAAGGCAGTACAGAAACAGAATCGATATCCACCATCCCCTCGACCTTCTTCTATAGGTCCGAGCATTCGACAAATGTGGATCGCCAAGAAGTATCTTACCCATAGACCCACGCCCACGCAGATTTGGGTACCCAAACCATGTATCATAGCTCAACCCATGAGCCATGTCATATATCACCCCCATAACTCATCTCATCCCTCGATACCACCAAACCCGACACCACCTCTTACCCCTCAGCAGAAACCCACCACCCACTCCAAGATCTTTAGGAAATGGATACCGAAACGTGTCCAACCGTCTTCCCCTAACCCATTGTCTAACTACCCCCCGACTAACATACAACCTTGTACTCAATTACTAACCTTTAAACCTTGTATAAATTCACACACCATCATCACGCACGACTCGTAATCTCCCCTCATCAAGAAATGTACGCATGACCGGAAACGTATAGGTGTCTAGAGACCTGCACTAGTGCTGCAAGAAACATTGCATCCATCACATCACAACACTTGGCTACACGGGTTACGCATCAGTTATGGAAAGGGATTGCGGTCTCACTTTAATGGGATCATGATTAATTTCCATGCTAATGTGTTAATCTTTTGTAGCAGATCTTTCTCACTAGCGCACCAGCCACCATGCAAACTGACGAAGGAACATCAGGAGTAGGCCCCAGTGTAGCAGCAGTGCCACTCAACGTGCTACGAGCAGAATCCCACCCTACTGCTCCTCCGCCGGAATTTCAGGGATTTCCAGGGCCCATGCCTATCGATAACCCCCCTATGGGCTACACCGAAAAGATACACAGGAACTCTCATTGGTTTCAGGGCCTGGCAGGACCCCTCGCGGACGCAGACTTTATATTTGAATCCTCTCTGACTTTTGATGACCGCACGTGGGGAAAGTACCAGTTTTTCTCCAGAGAATTCGAAGCCCTACAAAGCACCCAAGATTTAACTCATGTTTGGGCCAGAGCCGGTTTCACAGAATATTTCAGTGATCCTCTACCCAAACCAGATTTTTATAGGTGCTATTACTTGATCACTACCTTACTGGCATCAGAGAATAAGGACATCCCAGGAACCTTCATCTTGCCTACCCTAGTGGATGATCCACCTTACAAGAGATTTTATCTCTCTAAGGACCTAATCAGAGCAGCCATCAAGATTCATGGAACCCACACTCCCACAGACCGAGAGAGATTGATTCCAGAACCGATGAAACGTGGGGATGTCACGAAGTGGGAAGAGATTTCGGCCATTACACCTGAGTTGTCAAAGCCACTAAGAATATGCATGCAACACTTTGCATTTCCAGCTCAGGACAGGTTTACCATGCCACACAAAAGAATATGGTTCGGATTATATTTGGCATGTACGGGACCTCAAACAGTTGATCTGGCAAGCTGGATCATAGACCAAATGTATCTGGCACAGCACAGATGGGAGCGTAAAAAAGTGCTTAACGGATGTTGTGCACTCACAAGAATTGTGTATATGTGTTTGGCTTATGACTTGCCCATCGAGCGTGCATTAACAGGAGAGGAATTGAAGGCATTCAAGAGCACAGCGAAGAAAGCTAGGAAGCCCAGTAGGACACGGGCAGGTAAGCGCATGCGAGGCACCATCCCTTGCCTCCAAGTGCCAGAGTCGCCGTCACCACAACCCTCTCCCGAGCGACCACAGACAGAAGCTGCGCCCACTGTACAACCTATTCGCATACGGTTGTCCAGACCAGTGATTACAGAGACCACCATTAGTACCGCTGCACCTCAGGCAACTACCACCTCAGAACCCGCCACCACAACCGCAGAAGCTCCCACCACCATTGGTGCGGAAGCGTTTTCTTTCCCGATACCACATATGGAGACCGACCCCATAAACACGACATTTGATTTTGAGATGCCTGATGCATTCTCAAACGAGTTTCAGTATTCAGAAGCACCACTGTTCTCCCAGGAATATGAACGTCCCAGCTACCCGACTACGCCGCGAGACTTGCCACAGGGACAAGCTGTGTCGGGCTCTGAAGAAGAAAGAACCGAAACAGACGACGATCAAGGCGACGATGAAGCCAGCCAGGGCTCACCCGACGAACAGGCAGAGGGGCAAGGCCAACAAACCGACACACACGGCGACACCAGCACATATGAAGATGAAACTTTCGAAGCCGCAGTGTATACATTGGCCATAAAGAAATTATATCGTACCATGGAGAAAGTCTGGGCACGAAAGAAGTTAACTGAAGAGGAGAGCCAGGCATTAATTGAACAGGAACTCATCTCCGGAGGATTTGAAGACGCATATATTAGAGGGTTCAGAGAGTTAGTCCAATCAGTAGGCTCCCATGAAGCACTCAGGTTTTTACAAAGAAAGCAACTACCACAGTTTGATCCCCGCCGAGTGCGACTACTCTCAAAACCCGGGGAGTATATTCGTGTACCAACAGGAGCCCAATCTTCAGCACAAGCCAGGGAGGCACGCCTCGCCCCCGAACGTTCAGTAACCGCAGAAACCATTCTTGTAGATTCGCCCCCCCGTACCACCATTGTACATACCACTACAATCCTCGAAATAACCTCCACCCCTTCGACTCCTCTTTCACCTCATCTTTCACCAACCCATCCTGTATCACCCGCACACCCACCTGCTTTCCCCACATCCACACCTGTACAAAGCAATATAGCCCCAACCTCTTCCTTACCCATTCATACCACCAGGCCCACACCCAGCCCTCTGCATCCCTATGTTAACCCCTTCACCCCTTCATCCTTCCCAGCGTTTCCCCCACCTCTAAGACCCCCATTCCCCTTCCTAACCCCGCTAACCTTCTCACCCGTCTCACCTCCCCAACCTGCCATAACCCCTATTTCCCCGTTTCACCAAACTATTCCCACCATCCCCCCTGTAAACTACTCTACGTTTGTAAATCCCGTATTCACACCTACGCAACCACCCACAATCACACCACTTTTCACAGTCACAACATTAAACACGTCCAATGGCGTGGACATATCACCACCCACCTCACCGCCACCCACTCCACTCACAGCACCCTCATATTTAGGCACTTCACAATTTTCCCACAATCACCACTGCATCCACAATCCCAACCCCGCTCCCCATTCCCACTGCATCTACTATCACTGCATCCTCATTTAGCACTTCACTACTACTATCGCCCACCATAGACACAGCATTTCAACACATGTTCGCATGCATGACGCAAGTCCGCGATGAGTTTGCATCACTCGGAACCAACTATCAACAGCTGCAGAAAACGACGAACGACTTGCAAACGCAGCTTAATTTGTTATCAATTGAGAACGCCTCCCTGAACAGCCGATACCAAGAGTTACGAGAGGCGTATCACAAGTTAGAAATAGAAAGTGAGGAAAAAAGCAAAGAGGCCACCGCGGATTTAGATAACCTACTTAGAGCCCAGACTGTCCGCAATGCAACGCTTACTAGAAATATGGGCTTATTAAGAAGACACTTAGCCGCAGCAAAAGAGGAGAACCAGCGACTCCAAGAGCAGAACAGAGAGAACTTGGAGGCGGCTTTAGATCATCCAGAACAGCCACTAAGTCCGAGCAGATTCAAGGCCATCCCATCTGAGTCGATGCGGATGTTGCTAGACGACCATGTCAGATTGCTCGAGGACTATGATCGTATGAATGAAGAGTATCAAAAGTTAAAGGAAGATCACAAACTGCTACAGCTCAGAGAACCAGCCACACAACAGGTACCAGCAGCAGCGGAATTACCAGCGCCTGTGGACCCTGCCCCTGAAGTTTTAGAGGAACTCAACGCACTCCGGGCCCAGGTAACAAACCTTGAATCTAGGATTGCCATCTATGAAGCACCACCAAGGCCAGACTCCCCACCTGAGCTACCAGCTGAGGAAGAAACTGTCACTATCCCGGTGGAGGAGACCTTCGAAGAGGCTTATGAACCGATACCCATCCCAGGCGGACGTGTCACGGCCGAAGGTCAGATGACCTACGAATTACCTACCCCCGCGTGGATGAAGACAGTAGAAGAACTCGGAACGACACACTCGGCCAGAGTAGAGGCACAGCTACATGCCATGGCCATAATTGAAGAAAAAATTTTACAATCACCATTCTTTGCTCAAATGGCCCCGCGACGATACATATCCGGGCATGAGCTTCAGTATAAGCCATACTTCATGTTAATGGCAGAATATCAGTTAACCATCGAGAAAGAAACCGGCATGAAACCAACGCATGCCACTCAATTCGAGCCAGAGGACTTGCCACCAAGGGCGCAGAGAGGTGAAATCCTTCAACCAGACTGGCGCAAAGATTTACTGCAAAATTATCCAGAGATGATGAGCACGTGGGTAAAAGCGCCGCTTCACTTAAAATTTAATCCGTGCTGGGGACCAGTACCACGACGCCGCTCTTGGACTGCCTTCGCTATAAAGCTACAGAACAATAAGCAGTGCCAAGACTGGTTGAATTACCCCTACTTCAAGCCACCAGTCGCGTTACCCACAGTAGGCTACATGATGGCGACGATCCGCCACTGGCTCCCTCGATTAAAACCTATGGATGATATTGCCGCGCACATGACTGTCAAAATCTTTGACATGATGCAGATGGTCTTTAAAGTCTTCCGGCGCATCAAGGCTCCCCATGTCAACACCCCGGGCTTTGAGCATGGCAACTTGGATTTAGTCTATGATATGAGCACAACGCCATCGCTACGGGTGTGTTACGCCTGGCACTGCAGGATCAAATATCTACCGGCATGTTACAAGCAAACATTCGAAGAAATGTTCACCACCGGTTTTTGGGAGTACCATTCAGAAGTATTCATAAGCAGGCCCACACACTTATTGCAATTATTCGCCTGTGAACGAATGGTGTACTCCACACACTATCAGCTCCCACCACCAGACGAGCCGCAACCTATCGACTGGGAGAAACTCGAGGCTGATCTAGCCCGAGGTATTCGTGTATCAGAGCACACCCTCGCTCAAGACCTCCTACAGAATTACATCCGGCAGACCTCACAACAAGGTTCTGTCAGGGACGACAGAAGCGAGAGGGAGGGGGGTGTTGGAAGCAGTCAGAGGCACAGACGCCACGGAAGCATGTAAAGATGAAGCAGGGAGCCAGGCGGATCAATCTTTTAAACAAATACATGTCTTATTAATTTTCCCAAAACATTCAACAGTGATTATTATCACTAATTGTAACATATGTATCATAGAAAACCCCATTTTGTAATCCATAGCTCCATTTTGTGCAAGCCGAGGAGTCCTCGAGCTTGAGGAGCTTAGGTAGAATACTCGTACCAAATTTCGTTATTTTTAGACATCGTTTACCCTTCCAAATAGCCTCTAGGACCTATTTTTTAACTAGGCCGGTCACTAGATGTGAAACCGGTCAAAACTAGTCTAGAAACTATAAAAAGAGCTAGAGAGCTCATTTTTGAGGTTGGTTCATTGTAGCTTGTGGGAGCAAAGAAGAGAGTAGAGCTAGTTTGAGCTTGCAAGAGTATTCTTGAGTAATAGAGCTAATTTCCCACCTTCCATTGTGTCTTGCTTGTCTCTTCATTGTGTGTGTGTATGTGTGTGTGCATCTTTGTGCTTCTCACCTTCACTCTCACATCTTCTCACATCCACGATCTTCATATCACTCCTACCTCTCCCTCGGATTGACATTAAGGAGGTGAAGCTTCTTAACGTGGTTCTCACCATTGTGCTAGAGCAACACATACACATACACATACACACACACATACACATACACATACACATACACATACACATACACATACACATACACATACACATACACATACACATACACATACACATACACATACACATACACATACACATACACATACACATACACATACACATACACATACACATACACATACACATACACATACACATACACATACACATACACATACACATACACATACACATACACATACACATACACATACACATACACATACACATACACATACACATACACATACACATACACATACACATACACATACACATACACATACACATACACATACACATACACATACACATACACATACACATACACATACACATACACATACACATACACATACACATACACATACACATACACATACACATACACATACACATACACATACACATACACATACACATACACATACACATACACATACACATACACATACACATGTCTTCTCATTGATTTATGTCATGAATTACCTCTCTAGCCTTGTGTCACATAGTTTTTGGCCATGACAAAGTAGACTTCTAGATAGTTTTACACAAATGAAGATCAAAATAAAGGGCTGACTACTACACATTAAAAAGGAAATTTGGATCAAGCCACAAATATGGAGAACTAGATTGGTTCTCAAAAAGTTCATACTAAGCAAAGGGTTGTTACCGTTGGTGTCCATGTGAATGGCCAAATGGCCACCAGACACTTCTTTGTATATATTCTTTAATAAAACATATAGTTGCCTGGTCAGTCATAGACTGTAAGTTTGATCGCATTTGTAAGACCTAAGAAGTTTGTCTTCGTGCTCCCTGTGTACTATGTTTTTTTTTGTGTATTTCCCAGCCTTTGTGTGGAGTACTATGTGTGGCCTTAGGAGCTCAGTTTTCTACTTCGAGGATAATGTTGTTGAGCTCTCTAGAAGGAGAGCACATCGTGGTGCATCGCCATTGAATTACTTCACTGGTATGAGAGCAATTTGACACAAAAGCTTTGTTCCTTTTGTGCGAGCGAAGCGAGCATCCCCGCCCCCTCTCAACTTTCACCAAGGCTTATGTATGACTAAGGCAGTGACCAAGGCATAGACCTTGGCATACCTTGTCATCCAAGTCATTGAAGTCATCGTTGGCACCGTTTGCTGCACACAAGGGAGGATTTCAATGATCAAGGAAGATAGAGGTTCTGGGTACTTCTCGGGACGTCACCCATCTGAGTACTGTTCCCCCTAAAGCTCATTTAACCATGACAATCTCTTGCCACTAAGCTATACTCTTGTGGTGTCTAAAGAAGGGGAAAGACTAAGGTTGACATTACATTGAACATGTTTTGGTCCCTGAAATCTTCATTGTTTGCTTTCAAAGCCTATTTTTGAAGCAATTTTGGGGTGTCTTTTTGAGCCATTTTGGAGTACTTTTGCACATAGGTCTCTTTAGACAGGTCCAAGAACATCAAGAACAGTGTTCTTTGTACTTCTCCCACAATAAATATCAACCTGTGGGGCTGTGTTTTCAGCCACACTCATAAAACTACAGGTTTCTTCAAAGATTTTTAGTTTTGGTGGGAGCAGGCACTGCAAATCTATGCAGGTTTTTCGAGCCTAAAACGTGAGAGTTGACAGACACTTGCACGCGTTGTTGGCTAGTTTTTGGGCCATTCATTCAGCCTTTTAGTATCATTTTATTGCATATAGTGAGCACGTTCACATCATGTATGCTTCTGTGGATACCGCTTATGTACGTCCATGTGGTCATTGATATAGCGGTTACATTTTTTCATAAAGCCTTTTAAGTTTGATAAAGAGGGTCATGGTGAGGTTTTCTTAATTAGGAGACACCCAGATGTCGGTGTCTCTTTGGTGATGTAGGTGGAGGACTTACCCAACCTCGCCATGGGAGATGAATGATAGTTGCTCATAGGTGCTTGAAACGCATAGTTGGCTTCTATTGGGTAACTGATTATATGTAGTGGAGTCAGTGATTCACTATGCAGGTAAACATGTCAGTACTTGTAGTTTTATGATATTTTGGCACTGGTCATATGCTCATTTTGTAGAGGATACTCTAGCAAAATTTTTCTAGATTTTTGGTTTAATCAACTATATAGTGGTCGATTAACCCCTTCATACACTTATTCATTGGTGTTTGGACTCTTCTAGCTCCATTATCACTCTATTCAATTCTCTACCATCATGGCACTAGAGGTCTCAAGCACATCTGGTGGATCAGGGTCTAGTGCCAATGTTCCGAGGAGCTATAACTTACAAGACAAAGACCATTTTGAGATCCAAAAATTTTACGACACAAACTTTTCTCTATGCAAGAATCAAATTAAAGATGTGCTAATTCAAAGGAGGCAATGGAAGCTAGTAAATGGGATTCCAAATAAGCTTGCTGACATGGATGGAGATGACTGGGATGAGTTAGATGAAATGGCTAGGTCTACCATTTGCTTGCACTTGGTAGATAATGTATACTTTACAATATAAAATGGTGAAAGAGCAGAGAAGCTTTGGAAGAAGTTATGCAATACATATGAAAAAGAGACGGCATCAAATAAAGTGTATCTGATGAGAACATTATATGACCTTCGCATAAGTGTTGCTGCTCATCTAAATGCGTTTGATGCTATATTCTCCTAGTTACAGTGTCAAAAAGTGGATATGGATAACGAAATGCAAGCAGTATTGTTGTTATGCATGCTGCCATCATCATGGGATACATTTTGCATAGCTATTAGCAATAATGCACCTAGTTGTAACTCATCTATGATGACATATGTGGAGCATTTTTGAGTGACGAGATTCGTAGAAAGTCTATGGTTGGCACTTAGAGTGGAGATGCATATAATTTTCATGATTCTTACCAAGGAAAGAATTAGCAAGATGGCAAGAGCAGGAACAAGGAAAAGAATGGTCAATGGAATAAGAGTAGATGTAAATCAAGGAAGAGGGATATCGAATGCCATTATTGTCATAAGAAAGGACATATGAAGAAAGAATATTATGCATTAAAGAATACTAAAGGTAAAGGACAGAATGTTGATGGGCATGTTAGACAATTACCTGCACCATCTACTTCGACTATGAAGATTGAAGAAATTAATGCTATTTCTAATGATGTTGATGTGTTGACACTTGATAGTACTGTGCCAAATGAGGCTCTGATGGCTGATTCTCTTTCCCACACATGGCTACTAGATTTTGGTGCTTCTTTCCATGTGACGTGACACAGAGAATGGTTCTCTAATTATGCAGCAAAGTCTCTTGGTATTGCGAGACTTGGTGACTCTTACCAATATGACATTGTGGGGATTGGAGATGTGGTTGTGTAGTTCATGGATGGTTCAAAATTTACTATGCATAATGTACACCATGTACCTCAGTTATCATGCAGTTTGATGTTAGTAGGTCAACTTGATGACCTTGGCTATAAGGTGGTCTTCTATGCTTAGTCCTTCCGTATATCAAAGGGCAATATCGTTATTGCAAAAGGAAGCAAAGTTGGCTCACTTTATCCTTTATTTGTATCACAGAAAGAACACTTGTTAGCTATTACTGAACAACATATGGCTTGTATTTCGCATGGTCTTTTGGCCCATATATCTCGTAGTGGAATGGAAAATCTTTCTTGTTCTGGCTACTTACCTGTGTTATCTTTCTCTGATTTTTCATTTTGTGAGCATTGTCAATATGGAAAGCAAACCAGAAATGTGCATAGAATGCACATTGACTCTTCAATTCATCCATTAGATCTCATTCATACATATGTATGTGGTCCTATGCCCACTAGGTCCTTAGGTGGTTCTCTTTACTTTATCACTTTTATAGATGATGCTACTAGAAAAGTCAGGGTATATCCTATCAAATCAAAGGATGAGGTATTCCCTACTTTTAGAAAATGGCTTGCTTCAGTTGAGACTAAAAAAGGAACTAAACTTAAGGCTTTACATTAAGATAATGGGGGTGAGTATACCTCATATGAATTCAGCCTTTTTTGTCAGTCTAGAGGGATTCATAGAGAGTTTAAAGCTCCTTATATCCCAGTACAGAATGGTGTAGTTGAACGGATGAATTGGATTATTCAAGATAGAGTATTTTCTATGTTGCATCATGGAAACCTCTCACAAGGCTTTTGGGCAGAAGCCATATTGACTGCAGTTCATGTGATTAACCTTTCACCTAGTACTACCAAAGGTCTAAAAGTGGCACAAGAGTTATGGACAGTGAAGCCACCATCTTATGATAATCATCGAGTTTTTGGGTGTGAAGCATATGTTCATATACCCAAGAGTCTTAGATAAAAGTTGGACCATAAGTCAAAGAAATGCAATTTTCTTGGATATGGTCAAGAAGGATAATTTGGATATTGCTTATGGGATCCTGAAACACAGTCAGTGATCAGAAGTAGTGATATCATTTTCAATGATTCTAAGATGCATAAACAACCCATTAAGGAGGTTGAAGTGAGAAGAGTGGACTTTGAGGATACTAGTCCTCCAGTTAGCATGCATAAAGATGTTGCACATAGGGATGTTCAAGAGAATGTCCGATCAGATCAGTCTACACATGTTCCTATTCAACAACCATTGAGACACTCTAGACATGTCTCACATCCACCTGATAGATATGTTCTAGGTTTTTTATTATGCTAATAGATGCCGATGAGCCTTCTTGCTACAAAGAGGGTATGCAGACAAAGGATCATGTCAAGTGGGAGCGTGCCATGAAGAGTGAGTTGGATTCTATTCACAAGAATGGTACTTGGGATTTAGTACCTTTGCCAAATTGCAGGAAAGCTTTACCATGTAAATGGGTAAATAAGCTAAAATTCACATCAGATAGTGCTTCTCCAAAGTATAAAGCATGATTTCTTGCAAAGGGTTTTTAAGCAACAACACGGCGTTGATTTCCAAGAAATCTTCTCTCGAGTGGTCAAGATGACTACCCTGTGCATGTTGCTTGGATTCATTGCAATGGAGGACTTAGAGCTAGTCCAAATGGATTGCTTTCTTGCATGGAGATCTTACAGATGAGATCTATACGGAACAACCAAAGGGTTATGTAGTTCTTGGCAAGAAAAGTCTAGTTTGTAAGCTCAAGAAGGGCTTGTATAGACTTAAACAATCCCCTAGACAATCCCCACAACGTGCTTATATGTGGAGACTTCAACATGGTGGAGGACCCTATGGACAGATGGTTGGGCAAGGGCAGGGTCATCGACAGTCGGGAGAAAGAAACGTGGGACATGACCAAACTCCACTTGGATTTGGTTGAATTCAAAGACTCGAATGGCTTTTCTTGGTCGAATCTCCAAGCGGGCGAGGACCTGAGGAAAGCTAGACTCGATAGATGCTACATCTCTCAGAGTTTTACTCATCAGTGGGGCCACCCTACCATCACGCAACGCACCGACCTCACTATCTCTGATCACTACCCGATCGTTATCACTTTTCAACCTTCCAACAAGATCCGCAAGGCTCCGTGGTTCCATGCCAACGCAACCACCTTCTCTCTCCCCTCCGTCCATCAAGAAATTGCCGATGTGTGGAAGGTGACGTTCGCCTCTGGCTTGGCCCCAGCCAAGTGCTGGAGAAGTGCGGTCGACAAGTCTCGTAAGATCATGATCAGAACTAAGAAGATGCTCGAGACTGTGCGGCGGGCTCGTAGGGAAGCTCTTTACCACAGACTCTGGCGACTCGAGGAGGAAGTGAACAAAGGAAAACACCAAGCCCAGAAAGGTCTCCGAAAAATCAGAGCACTGTTGAGATACGAGGAAGAAATACAAAGGAAAAACTTGCAAATCTTCTTCAAGGAGTGGTGGGCTGGCAAAGCCGACAAACCCACCAAAGAGATGTGCCGTATCCTTAAAAGGAAACACAACAGAGAATCGATCCCCCTACTGCTAGATCCGCAGGGCAATGTTTCCAATTCGGAAGAAGATAATTTTGGCATCATCGAAGGGCACTTCACGAGACTCCTGGGAACCTCGAACCCCCTCTCCCACCATAGAAGGGACTGTATGGCTGCCATCTCTAGGGTTTCCCCCCGAAGGATACCATCCAACCTCCACTCCCTGCTTCATGCCCCTATCTCTGAATCAGAAATCATTGAGGTCATTGATGCCCTCCCTCTCGGTAAAAGCCCGGGACCCGACGGACTCACTAACGAATTCTTTAAATCCTTCAAGCTGGTGGTTGCCACCCCTCTTCGGATGGTTTGGCAAGAAGCGCTAAGATTTGGTGCTCTTCCTTCTTGTCTAAATAATGGAATTATCAAGTTGATTCACAAGAAGGGGGAAAAGAACAGAATCGAGAACTGGCGGCCTATTACGATGCTCCAAACAGGATACAAGATCATCGCCAAAGTCATTGCCAACAGACTCTCGTGCCACCTGAGATCTTGGCTTAGTGAGGACCAAAAAGGTTTCATCAAAGGCAGGTCTATCCTGGAAACCATTATGGATATTTGAGAAGGTATTCAATTTGCAAATGAGTCTAATCAAGATGTGGTTTTCCTCAAGATCGACTTTGACAAAGCCTACGACAGGCTAGAATGGGACTACATTCTGCAGTCACTCCAAGATCTCGGATGTAGTCAGAAATTCACCAAGATGATCGCGACCCTTCTCGGAAACGCAACGACCCAAATTAACGTTAACGGCAAACTTTCGAAGGCGATCCATCTTAGAAGATCTATTAGACAAGGGTGCCCTCTGGCCCCCCTTCTTTTTGCCATCGCCACTGAGGGGCTGAGCAGACTTGTGGCACATCATGTGGAGGCTGGCAATATCAAGGGCCTCCGGCTGCCTCACGACCACAGTCAAATCATCATGAGACTTTTTGCCGATGATATGAACGCGTTCGTTCACAATGATAATACCAGCCTGGAGACCTTCTGGAGGTGTCTTGCTACCTTTTGTGATGCTTCTGGATCCAGAATCAACCACTCTAAGACCGCCTTTAGGGCTATTGTGGGCCATCATCCTGGCCTTCTCATTGATCATGGCTGTCAAATCATTCCGCAGGGCCAAATCTTTCGACTTCTTGGAATCCCCTTGGGGTTTGGCATCTCTATGGAGCAGCGATGGAACTGGGTGTTGGCCAAACTCGAAAACAAGCTTAACTATTGGAGAGGTATGCAAATCAATCTCGCTGGGCGTGCGATGGTTATCAACACGTTCCTCCTATCTTCTACCATCTATTTCCTCTCTTGTTGGAGACCGAATGAGCAATGCCTGTCCAAACTGAATAGTATTTGTAGAAACTTTCTTTGGACGGGCGATCACAACAGAAGGGGGGTGCCTAAAATCAAATGGGCCATCTGCACTAGCCCTAGAGATAGCGGGGGGCTTGGTATCCTGGACATTGGGTGTATGGCTAACAAACTGGCAGCCAAATGGATGATTAAGGCTTGGTGCAATAGGGAGGCCTCGTGGGCCAAGCTGATATTCAGAAACAAGAATGAGCTGGCCCTCATGGGGTTCCCGAACTGGAAGAATCTGGACATCATGACCCTGCTATTTTCCCCGATCCCCGTCTTCCCGAAAGGCTCCAATCTCGTGTGCTCACTTTGGAAGGGCTGGAATAAAGTCAAAAGCTTCACAAGAATTAGTGAGGACTGGAAGTGGGCGGCCGGAATCAGACAAAACGACTCTATCTGGTTTCCGATACATGGCATCCGGAGTGTGGAGTCGTGGAACATTCAAAATGCCAAGAAGCTATGGAACAAAGGATTCAAAAAATGGAAACACCTCTGGAAGCATGACACCAACAGCTGGATCAACTTCGAGGATATTGACCCTCGCATAAACATCTCCTACGAAGAATGGAACACTTTGCAAACCAGATGCCTCGCATGGGATCGTCACAAGACTTGCCTTCTCATGGGACACGACACACCGAACTCGCTTGGTCTCAAATGGCACAATGGAAATAGCCTACTCAAAATCCCGAACATCAAAGAAACGGCTGACCACCAGTTCAGCCTCAACATGAAGTGGTGCCTGTCTTGGACGCGGCTTCGGTGGGACATGAAATTCATGGGTATCTGGCACCCCCTTATAGAGACTAAGAAGTCTGTCCTCTTATGGCAAATTCTTCATCGAGGAATTTGGACCAACCATAAGGCTAGCAAACTTTGTGGGATCCCTCCTTGGTGCAAACGTTGCCACCGGGCTATCGAAGATGTCCCACACATCTTCCTTACTTGCCCCAACTCCTAGAGAATCTGGCAGACGGTTGGAATGAAAATCAGACTTCAAAAATAGCTTAGTTGGAAACAAGTCCTTTTGGGAGAAGCGATCGGCTGCTCTGCGACACTCTGGAACGCCATCAGAGGGGAAGTCCTGTGGAAAATTTGGCGGGAGAGGTGTGCTCTCAACTTCGGCGATCCCCCCAAGGAGTGGTCGATTGAGAAATCACTATTCCTCCTTGGCAAAAGGATTGTTAACAGTAAGAAATCCCCCCCCTTCAGGCACCATCAAGTCCTCCTGTTGATCAACAACAAGCTCAAACCCAAGTGGGCCCCGCATGAGGGCGATGAGAGGGTGATTAACCTTCTCTGTAATGCTACCTAGGATGCAATCAAGCTTCCCCTGCTTTGTGGGATTTGGGGGGTCCCGTGGGCACTAGTCCCCTTCTATTGTACCTTTGTTTCTTAATTTAATTCAAGTCCGGGAGAGTAGGCTATTGCCGAACTTCCTTTATATAAAAAAATTTAGATGCAGGCTATTCTCGAAGCAATGAGGATCATTGTCTCTACACAAAGAGATGCTCAGATGGCAGCTTGATACGCTTGATACTTTATGTCGATGATATGTTGATTGTTGGGAATTCCACTTATGATTTTTCAATTCTCAAAAGGAAGTTGAGTTAGACATTTGATATGAAGGATTTGGGGGATGAAAAACATATTCTTGGCATGTGCATTACTCGTGATAGGAGTAAAAGATGGATAGACTTGTCTCAAAGTGAGTACATATCCAAAGTACTTCACAGGTTCAATACGTAAAGGGGAAAGGCATTGAGTACACCTTTACCCACATATGTGAAATTGAGCAAGGATGATTGCCCAAAATCAGATGAGGAAAAGGAATTCATGACCAAAACTCCCTATTAGTTTGTTGTTGGTAGTCTCATGTATGTTATGGTAGCTACAATATTTGTAGTGGGAGTTGTGAGCAATGTCTAATCTTGGCAAAAAATATTGGGAAGTGGTCAAGAATATTTTAAGATATCTAAGTGGCACTAAGGAAAAGTGTCTATGCTTAGGTAGAGGGAAAGAATCCATTATTGGTTACATAGATTCTAACTATGCTGGTTGTGTAGACAATCGTAACTCTACATCAGAGTACATTTTCCATTTTGTTGGAGGTTATCTCTTGGAGATCTTGTCTTCAAGAATGTATAGATGTTTCCAACACAAAAGAAGAGTATCATTAGGGGGAAAAATGAACCCTACATGGGCCTTTTAGATTAGGGAGTGATTAGTGATGGACCAATGAGAAAAGGGTGGTGGACACAGTCTAGTCCCTTAATCACATAGGCTAGGCATAGGGTTTTCTTGTTTTTGTGTGGTCAATGAGGACAAAACCACCTAGAACTAGTGGTTTTGGTCATTTAAATGGTTTTGTAAGGCTTTTAAATGAACTAGATCCCTTAGATTGGGCAATAGATCCAAAGGCTGAGGTTTAATGGAAAAAGTCAAGGCAATATTGCATCTGAGCCCTTAGATTTGTTTGGAATGCATGGTGGATATTGGATGAGCTTTCGAAAAGCACCTTTCATTGTGATCCATAGGATTTGTCAGAGAATTGAACGGTTTAGATGAGCTCCCAATGAAAATGGCACCTTCGATTCATGTCCATTGGATCTTAACTCAATCCTATGGCTTAGATGTAGATCCGCTTTTGGATCCAAGTTGAAACTGCACCTTTTGATGTACACCATTCGATGCAAAGCTTATCTGACGGCCACAGATTGTACCCATTATCATATCAGCGCCAAATGTGCTCAGCCATTTGATTCGCGAGCATCTAACGGACCGAAAACATACAGAACTATGCAAGAGGATGCGTGAGAGAATCTAGATGTCGACGGTGTGTCAGAGCCCTCTCTCTCTACAGTTCCAACGAATTTAATCGTAGACATTCAATCTTAACATCCAAAGGCTATAAAAGTTTCCATTTCATAATTCAAATACAAAAGTGCATAAAACAATATTTTATTTGAGCATACCACTAGTGGTTTTGTGTGCTCTTTAATCCCTTAGATTAAGCTTTTTAATCCCTAAAAATTAGGAATCCTTACAAGGCCCATGCAAGGCTCACTTTTTCCCCTAATGTGTTGTAGCAAGTGAGGCATGTAAGGAAGCATTGTGGCTCTCTCGTCTTGCTTGTGATATGGGTTTACCTCAGCATGTACCTCCTTTGCTCAGTGATACTCAGAGTGCCATTGCTTTGGCTAAGAATCCGATCTATCATGCAAAGACCAAGCACATCGTTAGTGTCCATATGAAAGGCCAAATGGCAGCCGGATACTTCTTTGTGTATGTTCTTTAGTAAAACATATAGTAGTCTGGTCAGTCATAGATTGTAAGTTCGACCGCATTTGTAAGACCTAAGAAGTCTGTCTTTGTGCTCCCTGTGTACTGTTCTTTTTCTGCATATTTCCCAGCCTCTGTGTGGAGTACTGTGTGCAGCCTTAGGAGCTCAGTTTTCTACTCCAAGGATATCATCGTGGAACTCTCGAGAAGGAGAGAACACTGTGGTGCATCGCCATCGAATTACTTCAAGGGTAAAATATCATGTGAAATGATTAGCGAAATCATAAGAGCACAGAGGTATGTGCTACTTATCGTCTCAAGGCTTGCATTCATGAGAGTGGAAAAAGACACCGCCTTGAAGTGTTTGTTAACCTTACCCTTCCTGATTGATGAACGGTATAGCTAAGATATAGTTCTTGGGTGGGATTACTTCAAAATAAATCTAAGTCTCTATTTCTTCTCTATGAAAAACTCTGAGACTAACAAATTTGGAACAACAATTGTAGATTACAAAGATATATAGAATAGAAGTCAACAAAGCATTACAATAATTCAAATAAAACTTATGCCCAAAGCACTGCTAGCAAAAGAATTGCACTAGAAAACTCATAGATCTCTCTCTCTCTCTCTCTCACACACACACAACCTTCGTTCATCATTATATTAATGTTTTTACTTAAAAGTTTCATTTCAAGGGTCCTTCCTTTTTGGTCAATGACTCTTCGCTGAATTTGTAAAACAAAAATATATATTTACAAGAATGAATACTGACGGTGTAATAATTTGTCAACGATGCACAAAACCTCATTTGTGAATGTCAAATGGCAAACCCAAGCTCCTCTATTCTTTCAAGAGGCTGTAGAAGACTTTATCATATGAATGATGCTTATTTATGTGTTGCCCATATTCATAGAGTAACATTGATGGTAAAGGACTATGTTGTTGTGTCAAGGCTTAGGGACAAGTTTGACATAGCCATAATACCAATTAATATCAATGATTATGAAGTTTTTTTATCTCTTTCTTATCACTTATCAAATTGAATTATTGGATTTTATTATTGAGATATTCATGTGTCTTGTGTTTTGATATAGCAGTTGAATGTTTGTGAGGGTGCCTTGGATGGACATGGACATATTCTGATGTGTCTAGATATAAATAAGAGACATTATATATATATATATATATATATATATATATATATATATATATATATATATATATATATATATATATATATATATATATATATATATATATATATATATATATATATATATATATATATATATATAGTAAATAAAGAGCCACATAAAGGGTTCTTTCTAAAAGATCATAAAAATACTAGTTAAGATAAGGATCGCTATAGATCGAGATTTTTGTAAATAAAAGACTAGGATTCTTGTAAAAGAGAGAAACTTTTTACTTTCATGCTTGCTTTTTGAAGCCATGCTCTCATTGTAATCTTTATTCTGAAGGTAATAAAAAAACTATAAATACATGCACTCTATAGAATCATCCAATAGAGTGCATGGGGGGATATTGCACCCATTTTACATTTAGAATCAATCATTTACCTACCTTGCTAACGAAAACTTACATATTTGTTTACAAATATAAAGTATCAGTTAGCTATGGAGGTATTAAGTCATTTGAAAAATAGGAGAAGCAAATTTATCTCGAAGATTTTGAAAGATGGATGAATAGTTTTAAAGGATGGGTGGACAGAAAGCGTCCATTCAATGCAAGTTCTTGTTCTTACCTTAGCTAAGGTAAGAACAAAAACCTGCATTGAATGGATGCTTTCTTTCCACCCATCCTTTAAAATTATTCTTCCATCCTTCAAAATCTTCGAGATAAATTTGCTTCTCCCATTTTCCAAACGACCTAATACCTCCATAGCTAACTGATACTTAATATTTGTATGAAAAGTTCATAAAAGAGTTAGCAGGGCATGTATTAGGTCCACTAGAATAGGAGCAGCAGTTGTGTCAGGAAGATTCTAAAGGTTTGGCGGACAATTCCAAAGGCTAAATGGACAAAACATCTTCATTTGATACAGGTATGTATAATTTGATCTTACTCTCATAACATGTGTATGTGTGTATATGTGTATGTATGTTTATATGTGTGTATGCATTCATGTATACATATGTGTATGTCTATGTATGTATGTACTTATATGTATATATTTATGCATATATATATATATATATATATATATATATATAGAAAATTAAAAATTATACCTTAATAGTGTCAAAACACATACATTACTTCATCCAAAATGATTTTGAAGATTGAGAATAAGTAAGCTTGCACTTATTCATGTCAAACGACTTCCTTCATATACATGCTTTATACATTCCTCTTGAAGATCTTTCTCATTTTTAGAAATATTAATGCTGTCATTGTCATTTTGATACCAATCCTCAATAAATTCTACCATGCCATCATCTTCATCATTTTTGTACAAATCTTGTACTTTATCTTCTTTTGAATATAGGTCTTTCAACCTTGCATATTCCACAGGATCACTTTTTATTTCAGAGTACAATGAATTGGAAAGATGCACACACCACTGCCTAGGAGTACAAGGCACATCCGCTAAACCACACTCGCTGGATCACAGGATCACTTTTGTGCAGCCTCCTCATAGAAGCTTCTGATAAATGAGGTCTTACTGGCAACTATGAATGGTGTCGTGGAATATCATCAACATCATACATTGGAATCTACACACATGAGTAAAATTCATTAATATTTCATAAATGAATGAAAAGTAAACTTTAAACATAAAATTAAATATGTAAGTTATTAAATATGGATAGAAAGTTTTCATTCTCTCTTCTAGCTAAACGGTGCTCTTGGAGGTCTATGCCATACATAATTCACTAATAATTCATTACAAGCATGTAATGAAGTAATAGCATTGACAACTATGTATCTTGCTACATCTCTACTCATGTATGGTGATTCATGACTATTTTAATGCTCCTCAAATGTGCAATTAGTCCTTGAACTATTATGTAACCCTCAACTACTATTTATTAAACCTTCTATATTTCCATGCATGTAAGTCCTTCCATCAATATATAGTCTTTTATTTCTTGAATGTGAAATCCTTCTACTAGTAAGGGATGCTGCATTCAACCATATTCCATAAGTACCCATGCTTTGAAGATAACGTGTAAGTCGATGCCAATCTCCCCATCCATATATAGGACCACAAAATGACATAAGAGTGACTTGAGAGTCTGGAGGCACATACAAATCCTCTACAATAAAGAGACCACGACCAACACTAGTAATAGTGGATGGAGCAATCATATAGCAATTACTCCAAAAGTTAAAAACCTCTGCATCTACAAGAAGTGGTCCTCTTTTCCATCCTCCATATCTTCTTCTATCATATGTTTGTACTAGAGAACGATCACGAGCTAGCAATGGATAATCTCCAACCGTTTCAGTTTCTAAACCAAGAGGTAGAGGATTTCTAGAAACCTCTGCTTGTAATTGATGAACAACAAGTCCACAAAATGTACGAGGTATATTAACATTATGAGTATGAGAATTATCATCTTCATCATCGATTCCTGTATATCAACAATAATATTATTTTGGATATGGTTTTAAAATAAAAATAATGACATTAATTTATAGAAAAAATACATGCCCAAGCATTATCATGTTGACCAGTTGGTGGTGCACGCTCAAGCGTACCATACTGTTAACTGCGGACAAAACGGCCAATGTTAAGGCCCATGTTGAATTAATGCGTTGTTCTAACTGTCAGCACGTGTCAAACGAATCGTGGGTTCTTGGGGGTGGTAGGGGTCTGTTAGACAGAGGCCTTGTACTTAGTTCCCAAAATAACTGATTCAGTTGCAGCAATAAATTTCTATTGACAGTTCTATCTGAATCTACTGTCCTTAGACAGTGTCATCACAGTCTTGGCTCAGCTACTAGTAACAACTAGACTGTACCAGACGTATCTGTACCTTGGTACCGAATTACTTCAGACTAATATGCTACTGTAATAGTACAATAGTCCAACCTTCACCAAGACAGCGCTCACAGTCAAGCAACCGGATCACAGAAGGTACCTACGGTTTCAACCTACAGTTCTGAAGACTAACACACACTAGAATTACCCTTAACTATAGGTAATTCTCACCGTACAAGTGCAGATCGAGAACAACACTACTTCTGCACAACGTTCTTAGGGAAAGATTACTACATTCACACAGACTTATCAGTACTTAGCAGTTCAACAAGGAGAGGAGCACTTCGTCATACATCTTAACAGAACAATTCGTCACAACGATCCACAGTAACTCTTTCAGACAACGATCCAACGACTTACTGAATGGAACTAGATTCACAGTGTAACCGAGATTGACAGATGACAACCCAGAGTACAACAGAGTACGCAGAGCTTAGACAAGACACACTACAGCAACACTCAGACACTCAACCAGACGAACAGTCTGGCGTTACTCAGAATTGATCCGAAAACCGCCCCCCCTTGCGCCTTCCTTTTCATTACTTTATATAGAAATTACAAATATGCGTGTAACAGCCTTTCGTGCGTGTTTTACAAAGATTTCCGTTATACCTGTCCCAATCCGGCGGTCGACTAACACTAGCACGCACGGTGGACTCGAACCCGCATGTTGCAAAACTATTGTTCATCGACTATTCCTTCTAAGTACATGTTTCGGGCTAATCTAAATGTACGGGCGATCTTTTTCTTAAGTGTTTCTAATAATTGTTTGAGAATTTCTGGCTCTACTAGTTGGGCATCTACTCTAACCGAACTTATGGCTATGGCTTTGGTTAACAAAATTTCTGCTTGTGTTTGCAGAAAGGTTTCTTGCAGATAAAAGTCATTGGCCAATGCAGCATCTCGGGACGTCTTCATTTCCTCGAGCTGTTGCTCCATCTTTTGTACTCTTTCTTTTATGTTTGCCAGTTGGTTTTCGCGCCTCTTGATCTCCTGAACTTGAAAATCTACCGTCCTGATGTATGAGTCCTTCTCGTGTTTGAGATTGGCAATGAGCTTCTGTGTCTGCCCTTCCTTTGTTAGGTAGTGCTTGAGCATATTATTTACGTCTGCCAAATTTTTGTTGGTTTTCTGGAGTTCTTCTTCTGTTCTTTTCTGCTGCAACTGCTGTTCTTGACTCTGCTGCACCAGTTCTTGTAATTGCTTTCTGGTTTCTTCTAGTAGATTGCCCAATGCAATTCGGGCGTCTTCTTTGTCTTGTATGTCCTGCTTCATTTTGTTGATTTCTTCATTGGCAATCTGCAGTA
Source organism: Ceratopteris richardii (assembly GCA_020310875.1). Classification (NCBI taxonomy): domain Eukaryota; kingdom Viridiplantae; phylum Streptophyta; class Polypodiopsida; order Polypodiales; family Pteridaceae; genus Ceratopteris; species Ceratopteris richardii. Next base: position 41,986,102 of record CM035424.1, read on the forward strand.
ACTCTTCTTTCTTTGTAAGTTCTGCCACTGCTGCATCTGTCTGATTGATCAGCATTTCCTGTTCGGTGAGTTTTGCCTGTAATTTCTTCAATTGCTCTTGCAGGGATTGGTTTTCGGCTTTGACAATTAGTACTTCTTCCTGTAGGGGGCTGATGTCAGCTTCTAGCATATCAACTTTATGTTGTAGCTCATTGCGGATACTGTCTGTGGCTGCTTTCATGTGAATAGGCAGTTGCTGAGATAAATTGATAAGAACTTGACCCATATTGGCCAGTTCGGAAAGTATTGGAATGGAAGGGAGGGGTAACTGGGGTCGTGGTTGGGAAGAGGATGCGTTGAGGAGCTGTTGGGAGTTCGGTGGAGAGTAATTGAGGGAGGAGGATGAGGACTCGGCGGTTTCGGCAGGGTGAATGGGCTGGATGGGGATGATGGGTGGTTCCGATGGGGAGTGGGAAGGATGGTTTGATTTGTTACCTGATTGGCGATTTGTTGTTCCTGCTCTGCAACTGTGGATTCCACTGATTTTGCCCGTCTCAAAATATTGCGAACAGTTTCTGTGAGTTGAGCCCCACTTTCACACAGAGCCATAATAGCCGAAACATCTAACTGGGTTTTATCATTCCAAGGGTTGTAAAACCCAACTTCTTTAATGACCTTACCTTCTCGTCGAGATTGAACATCAATTGCGACTATTCGATAGACCCTTTATCGAGATAGGGCGTGCCAAAATGAATCCACTCCCCCCCCCGAAAAACCTTAATGGTAATAGCTTAAGCAAGACCAACATGGTCTTCCCTCCGCCCGCCGGGTGGGCCTTTACTTTATGGTCTTCTTTAGCGCAAGACAAGACAAGACAAGACCATGTTGGTCTTCCCTTCTACATGGTCCTTCTTGACTTCATGGTTTTGCTTCTTGACTACATGGCTCTTTAGCTCAAGACCAACATGGTGTAGCTGTAGCAACGCTTTTAGCAGTCTGTCCAGTGCTTCCTTAGCAGCTTGTTCTTCATCTATCTGTTTTTTTCTTGAGACTCTTGCTGTGATTCTTCTTCGATCAATGATGTGTCAGCTTCCGTATGTTTTTTCTGTTGTTGTTCTTGGGACGATTGTGCAGAAGATTCGTTTTGCATGGATGTTGTGGTGTCGTGGAACGTTTCTTCTTCTTGCTTATCCTCTTTTTTGTCGCCCTCATTGTTCCCTCCGGCAGATCCTTGTGCTTCGCTTTCAGAAGAGCTAACCCTTATTCTTTTTCTTTGGAATAGTTGGTTTAGTTCCTCTTCGTCTTCTTCTTCGTCGTCCCACAGCTGCACTGACTCTTCATGTCGTAGAACTGGTCCCCTGGGTGGTGGTTGCGCTACGAGTATGGCCGGAAAGAGGAATGAAATGATGTGTGGTAGTCTGGATCTCGGTGTGCCTCCTTTGTTTACCTGTTTCATGATGGCGACGCATTCTCGGTGGATGCGGTGGAAGAAGAAAGAGGCGAAGTTCACTGGTTCTTGTGCGGCTAATTCTATGGCGGAGTAGAAGGGGCGGGATATTCCATATGTGCATTTTTGGAGGTTGAGTATGGCTACTAAAAGTTGGAGGGCTGATCATTCTGGTTCCGGTCGGCAGAGGATTGCATACTCGTTAGACGAATATCTAGGAAATAGCTCAATCATTCGAGCAACTGTCAGGCTTGGGCCATTTTCTCGGCCTTGCGACGAGAGTCTAAAAGCTTCTGCAAAGGCTTGGAATGTGATAAGTGTTCGGTATGGAAGGGAGGTGATCGGCCATCTCTGATCGGTGGCAGAAGTGTTGGCGATGGCGGAGATGATTTGGGCGAAGAATGGGTGGGACTCCACTGAATGCCAAGGCAATTCAACGAAGTTTGCTAACCCACGTATGCGCAGGTACTCTCCTACGTCGGTAGGGAGCCCGTCACGGAAAGCGGCATAGTTAGCCAAAGCTTCCATGGCGCACAGGACAATAGTAGACACAAACACGCAGAGCACAGGGTAAACACAGAGCACAATCACACAAACACAATAGCGTTTTTTGGCGCACTAGAGAGGGTTAAGTAGATGCGCTGTAGTGGACTGTAATTAAAAATCACTAATCATCGTGCGACGTTGAGATGATCGCTTCTTTAACTTGGGTGTGCATGTCTTAGTAGCTAGAAAGAGCAGGGTGGCTTATGACATAATTAGGAATCAAGACGCGGATATTTATAGACTTATGTTATTAAGCACGCAAAAATAAAAGACAAGAAAAGAAAAGAAAAGTGAATGCCAAAGGACGCGGCTAACCGCAAAACGTTTCAGTGCGGGTTAGATGTGTGTTGATACGGCCGCAGCTTTGAACCGTTGATGACTTTCGGAAGAGGGTTTTCGGTCAACGTAGTCAACCAAAAAGTTGTTGGGCCTACTTGTGCAGAAATCCGGTAGGGACCGAACCATCGTAATTTGAATTTGCCGGCGGACCGATTTGACTTTGCATTGTAAAAGAGTACAAGTTGTCCCACCGAAAAAATTGGACTCTTTAGATATCGATCATGTGTTCGAGCTTGTCTTAGCTGTACTTCCTGCATAGTCAAAAAATTGTGCCATCGGTGCTCGTCTAACTCTCTGAGTGCATCCAACCGAAATGACAGTGAGTCTTCCAGTAGCAGTTTCTGAGCAATTGCTACTCGTAAACTTGGTATAACTATCTCCATTGGTGCTATTGCTTCTAATCCATAAGCTAGTTTGAAAGGTGTTAATCCTGTTGTTACCTTGTATGTAGTTTGGTATGCCCATAATACTGCAGGTAGCAGTTGATCCCATCTTTCCAGTGCTTCTAAAATGAGTTTCCGGAGCATATTAAGCAAAGATTTGTTTATACTCTCAGCCAGGCCATTTGCACGAGGATAATATGGTGAACTAAATTTATGTGTGACCTGAAATGAATGTGTGAGTACTTTCATTAAATTGTTGACAAAATGAGTGCCTTGATCTGTAACAAGTTCTAGCGATAAACCAAATCTTGGAAAAACATCTGTCAGTAGACACTTTGCTACCGCAACAGCTGTAGCATATCGTAAAGCCCAGGCTTCTACCCATCTGGTGGCATAATCAGTACATGTTAAAATATAAAGGTTGTTACTGAGGATTGCTGGAGGTGTAATCGGTCCGATAAAATCTAGACCCCACTTCTGAAAAGGTTCTAATGGCAAGACAGGTTGTAGAGGGAAAAGATGTCGTTGCAGGGGCTGTCCAGATCTTTGACAAGTATCACATTGTTTGACAAACTGTGATACATCTCTGTACATAGTAGGCCACCAGAGACCACTTTGCAGAATTTTTCGATGTGTTAAGTTTGCTGCAAGATGGCCACCGGAAGGAATCGAGTGAGCCAAAGTAATAACTGAGTTAACTTCATGTGGTGGAATACATCGAAGTAAAATTCCAGTATGATCCACATAGTATAATTCTCCAGCAATCAACCGAAATCGGCGGCTTAAAACTGCAATTTTCCTGCGTATTGCCGTAGAAGTCTGAGATGGAAGGCATCCATCAGTGAGAGAGGTCAGGATTTGATCATAATATGTAGATGGCATAGGTGGGTCTGTAATTTCATCATTCGTTGGTTCAGAGACATAAATCACCGGAGTTGTGTCATCTATGCCTACCGGAGCTTCACCGGAATCTAAGCGGGAGAGGAAATCTGCTAACTTGGCATGTGAACTGCCTGGCCGATGAATGACTTCGTAGTCAAACTCTTGTAAAAGCAAAACCCATCGTGCTAATCGACCACCTAGATGTTGTTGCTGAACTAGATAGACAAGTGCAGCATGATCTACATGAAAAGTAAATTTACGGCCCAGCAAATAATGTCTAAATTTTTTGACAGAATATACTAGACCTAGACATTCTCTTTCATTTACCGAGTAATTCTTTTCAGCAGGGGCTAATCTTCGACTTGCATAATACACTGGTCTGAACCACTTATCAGTTTGTTGCATTAAAACACTCCTTATTGCTATATTTGAAGCATCAACAAATACATGAAATGGGTGATCCCAGTCAGGAGGCTGTAAGATGGGAACTTGTGTTAATGAACACTTTAAGCGATCAAATGCTATCTGACATTCCTGAGTCCACTCAAACTGTCGAGGAGTCTTGGTGATTAATCTGTTCAGAGGTGTTGCCAAGTGAGCAAGCCATCGTAGGTGTCGTCCATCCCATCTTACTTGGCCCATGAAGCGCATTACTTCCTTCGGTGTAGTAGGCACTGGAGCTTCTAACACAGCTGAAATTTTATCTGGATCCACCTATATGCCCTGTGCAGATACAATATGACCGAGTAACTTGCCACATAAAACCGCAAACACTGATTTGTTTGGGTTCAAACAGAGTCTGTATTCTCTGCATTTTTCAAAGCAGCACCGTAAATGGAACAGGTGTGCTATCATCTTACCGAAAATTGAAAAATCGTCAAGATATACTTGCATAAAAGAAGTAAGGTAAGGAGAAAATATTTCCTGCATGCACCTTTGGAATGTACTTGGGGCATTTCTTAATCCAAACCACATAACAGTACATGCAAAAACACCCCAGTTGGTAATGAAGGCGGTCTTCAGTATATCCTGTTCAGCCATTCTAACTTGATTATATCCACTGTACCCATCTAGAAATGAATACATTTCATGTCCTGCTAGTCTATCAAGCATTGTGTCAAGAAAAGGGAGTGGAAATGGATCAGGCACTATCGCTGCATCCAGTTTCTGGTAATCTACACATATTCGTAACTGCTTATTGTTTTTAGGGACAATAACAATTGGAGAGATCCATTCAGCATGCTCTACTGGTACAATAAATCCGACTTTGAGTAGCCTATCAAGTTCTGCCTTTACCTGTGATGCATAGTTCGGGTTCATCCGGTAACTGGGTTGCTTGAGTGGTTTTGCTTCCGACTTCAGCATGACCCTGTGTTGATAGATGCGCGGGTCCAAACCCTTCATATCTTTGTAATCCCATGCAAATACATCAGAAAATTCACGGAGTAGTTGAATTAGATCTGCTCAAAATAATTCCGGTAAGTTCTGTTTTATCCTAACAGGTCGTGGATTTTCTTCATCACCTAAATTGTAAGTGGTTAGTTGATCTTCTGGAACATAGAATTGTCGAGGCTTCTCTGTATTCTCTGATGGCTTAAAAAGTTGTTGTAGATCAGCGACATCTATGGTAACCTTATCTTCTTTCATATCTATTTCTGTTACAGTCATCACCGTACAAACTGTAGGATTCGAGTTATCTACAATAGATTGTAGATCAACAGTTCCTAGGGAAATCAAGTCAATGTTATTTTTCAGAAACTCTTCTTCTTCATCATCTGACAATCCATCGAGCATATGAACTGGTTCTGCCAAATACGGTCTAGCATGCAACTCGCAAGGTTGTATAAAATCTAATTTTACAATGTATTTACGATTTTTATCCTTGAAAGTGAGCTCTTGTGCAGACCAATCCTGTATCACCTTAGCATGCTTCAGCCAAGGTCGGCCGAAAAGGAGGTTGTAATCAAGAGTGGATTCCAGTAAATCTAGTATGACAAAGGTCATTTTAAATGTTGTACCTTGTAAAGTGATTGGTACATTTCGTACAAGTCCTATGGGATGGACTCTTGATTGGTCGGCCATTCTGACAAAAAACTGAACTGGTTCGATTTCGGTCCACCCTAACCTTTTACATAGTGCATCAGTAGCAATGTTGACTCCAGATCCTCCATCAATTAGTACCTGTGTGAATTTCTAGATTCTTATACCATACCGTTATCAAAGGAACTGAATGATCGACCATAGAATCAAGTTCCGATTGCATGGTTGCTATCGCAGGAATGCAAGGAGGCACATGACTGAACTGTTGCTGAAATTGCTGTCGAACTCCCGGTACTAGTGCAAGTAATTGGCCCAAAGGAAGAGTGATGGATGCTTTAGATAAAATTTCCCAAGCCTTTTGTGATTGGATTGTTTCCACAGATTCTGAAGATGATGCGCCTGCTGAAGATGATGTGTCTGCTGCTGATGATGTGCCTGCTGCTGATGATGTGCCTGCTTCTGATGATGTGCCTGCTTCTGGATTGGAATCCTGTTGTTGTGTTCCTTCTTCGGTTAATGGATTCTGGGTTATCGGAATAGGATCTGGGAAGACTGGAGGTTCTACGGTGGTCCATTGACTAGCTTTATCATACATCCTTTGTTGTTCTCGTATGCCTGGTTCAAATATTTCTGCTGCTGGTTGCAGTTGTTTACCAGAGCGGATCTGAATTACTGCAGCATGTGTTTCTACTGGTGTGATTTGTACCATATTAGCCATTGGGTTTTGTCCTTCTTTCTTCCTCTGATCATACTCAGCTGCATCTTTATAAAATCTTCTAATGTGACCAAATTCACCACAGAAATGACAGCGCGGTGGTGGTAAATTGGGATTTTCAGGTGGCGGTCCGGTCTGCCAGCGGTTTGCATTATAGTTGTTATTTCTCTGTCCTCTGTAATTTCGATATCCTTGTTGTTGGTTGTTTCTCATTTGTGGAGGCACATAGTGATTGGCTGACTGCCCTGGTTCCTGTATAATTGCATTGACAGTCGCTGTTCCCTGCACTTTGGCATTATATGCGCAATTTTCGGTGGTGTGTCCGGTAGTGTTGCAGATAGCACAAAACAACTGATTAAGTGCACAAGTGGCACTAGTATGGCCTGAGTTCTTGCAGGTAGTGCAGTACATCTGTCTGGTCGGGTCTTTGGTGGTATTTCTATTTGCTTTTAGCCACTCCAGATCTTCTGTAAATCCTCCAACCTTGTTTTCCAGCTGCAGAGCCATTGCAATTACTGCATCTAGCGTCATAGCTCCTACACAGCGTATAATCATAATCTGTTTAAGTTGCGAGGTCAATCCATTAATAAACCACTGAGTAATAACGTCGTCCAGTAGGTTGGCTTGTGCTGGTGGTAACTGCCTTAGATGCGTCCTGAATAGAGTAGCGTACTCCTGTACAGTTTGATTTATCTTCTATCTATTGTTTTGCAGGTAATCAGAAATTTCGGCTGGATTCTTCTTTAGCCTAAATCTTTGCAGAAATGCATTCCTCACTGCTTCATAGGTGCCGAAATGGTTAATATCATATTCTGTAAGCCATCTAGCTGCTTCGTTGACCAATGTCGATTGAAAGACAATAGCCTTATACGCCGGATCAGGTGGATGGTTGAGAACTGTGTAGCTTATCTCGAATGTGCGTACATGAGCATCCGGGTCATCTCCTGGGAATCCACCAAATTTGGTGTACGTTACTCCTGTCGGAGTCGGCCTTGGTGGGCATACTTGTTGTTGCTGCTGCTGTTGTTGTTGTTGTTGCCCATTCATGGAGAGTGTATTGTGACTATCTTCTGTATCTCGGGGCTGAATATCTGAACTGTCGGAGTCTGTATCGTCGGACTGTGCACTTTCTGGTTCGATAATCTTGTTCATTATGCTTCGAATCTCGGTTTCAAAAAGGCTACCTTCCTTCTTGATGTCAAATGTAGGAAGGCTTACTCCTAATAGCAGTGACTGGGCTGCAGATTCACCAAGAAATGGTAAACCGTCGTCGAAAAACCGTAAATTTTCAGTGACTTGTATCGAAATGTCACCGGAGGGTGTCGATTTTTCACCAAAACAAAGTAGTCCTTCTTCTTCACTGGTTTCTTTGGCTAAGGCGTTCCTATTCGTCAACAAATTTGAATCTTTACTCAATGTTGTTAAGTTAACTTCAGGCTGCTTTCTGGTGGATTCTGGGGTTACTATATTTTCGACAGACTGTGCCGAAATAGTACCGGAATCTATTAGAGATGCAGTGCATTCCATCGGAATATGACCGGAATCACTGCTAACGTTCTTTACTTTCTTGTCAACTAGTTTGGACCTAGTTGTACTTCTTCCTCCCGGAGTTGTCCTTAGTAAATTAAGTACTCCAGACTAACAGTTCTTGGGATACGTTTCACCGGATCGAGTAACCGGCATGTATCATCTTTTGTACTAATCGCGTAGTATCACTATTGATTAAAATTTTACAATCACCTTTCCACTACAAGTTTGCAACAATCTGATTCTGTTGCTACTTTCGACAAACGAACGGTAATCTTGATGTTTGATTTCGGTAGACGAATGACGATCTTGATGCCGCCTTCCCACAGACGGTGCCAAGTGTTAACTGCGGACAAAACGGCCAATGTTAAGGCCCGTGTTGAATTAATGCATTGTTCTAACTGTCAGCACGTGTCAAACGAATCATGGGTTCTTGGGGGTGGTAGGGGTCTGCTAGACAGAGGCCCTGTACTTAGTTCCCAAAATAACTGATTCAATTGCAGCAATAAATTGCTATTGACAGTTCTATCTGAATCTACTATCCTTAGACATTGTCATCACAGTCTTAGCTCAGCTACTAGTAACAACTAGACTGTACCAGACGTATCTGTACCTTGGTACCGAATTACTTTAGACTAATGTGCTACTGTAATAGGACAGTAGTCCAACCTTCACCAAGACAGCGCTCACAGTCAAGCAACCGGATCACAGAAGGTACCTATGGTTTCAACCTACAGTTCTGAAGACTAACACACACTAGAATTACCCTTAACTATAGGTAATTCTCACCGTACAAGTGCAGATCGAGAACAACACTACTTCTGCACAACGTTCTTAGGGAAAGATTACTACATTCACACAGACTTATCAGTACTTAGCAGTTCAACAAGGAGAGGAGCACTTCGTCGTACATCTTAACAGAACAATTCGTCACAACGATCCATAGTAACTCTTTCAGACAACGATCCAACGACTTACTGAATGGAACTAGATTCACAATGTAACCGAGATTGATAGATGACAACCCAGAGTACAACAGAGTACGTAGAGCTTAGACAAGACACACTACAGCAACACTCAGACACTCAACCAGACGAACAGTCTGGCGTTACTCAGAATTGATCCAAAAACCGCCCCCCCTTGCGCCTTCCTTTTCATTGCTTTATATAGAACAAATATGCGTGTAACAGCCTTTCGCGCGTGTTTTACAAAGATTTCTGTTATACCTGTCCCAATCCAGCGGCCGACTAACAATACTCTACCTCATGTTCAATACATTCCAAGCGTCTTCAATACATGCCATCGCAAGAGTTACACCAACATATAATATGCTCTTGATAGTAAACTTCATCATAATTCCTATCGAAGGACACATGTGAAGTCGTTGCATGGGTAGGAGGTGGTGGAGTGCCCTCTGATTGATCAAAATCTGATTATAACAAGAAAAAAAAACATATAAGTTATGTATCTATCAAATATATTTAAATTAAAAGTGTGATATACTTACAGTATATAGTCCCTGCAGGATTAGGAGATGGTGGTGGAGTTTTGTCCGATTGAGCGAAATCTACAACTAACAGTATTAGTTATTAATAAACTGATTATTTACATACATAAACATTCACATATATGCATTTACACATATACACATATTCTCATATACACAAATATAGATTCTTATGGGATAAATGCATGTATTTTGTACAAATGTGTGTATATGCATGCATGTGTATGTGTGTTTGTATATATGTGGATATATATATATGTGTGTTTCTGTTATATGTATGTATATGTGTATATGTATGCATGTATGTATGTGTATATATTTACATGTATATGTGTATGTGGGTATGTGTATGTGTATGTGTATGTGTGTGTATGTATGTATGTATGTATGTATGTATGTATAAGTGTATGTATATATATATATATATATATATATATATATATATATATATATATATATATATATATATATATATATATATATATATATATATATATATATATATATATATATATATATATATATATTTATGTGTGCATGTCTTTTGTATGTATGTATGCATGTATGTGTGTGTGTGGATGTGTATGTGTGTGCATGTATGTATAAGTGTATGTGTGTATGTATGTTTATGTGTGCATGTATATATATATATATATATATATATATATATATATATATATATATATATATATATATATATATATATATATATATATATATATATATATATATATTGCTATAAATATGTATATAAATATATATACAAGTATTTTATTTTTACTATATATATATATATATATATATATATATATATATATATATATATATATATATATATATATATATATATATATATATATATATATATATATATGAGTATGTGTATGTATGTATGTATGTATGTGTATGTATGTGTATGTGTATGTATATGTGTATGTGCATGCTATATGTGTGTATGTATTCTGCTTCTTTTTTCCTGTTGGAGATTAAAATAATAGGAGATATTGTATGGTGGAAAAAAATAAGAGAAGACCTAACATACCACCTGAGACATGGTAGTTTTTTAATAGACAACTACATCTTCAGGAGTCATTTCCTCAGCAGAAGGTATACACATTAATAGTTTATATTTATAATTCTCATATGTTTTATTAATTTTTTACATTTAATTTATGTATTTCTTTTCTATTTAAATAAAGAGGCTGCTGCAAAGAAGAGAGTTGAATCGGGCCACACATCTCACTTAGGCCAAATGGGCCATCATGGTTTTGTAGCTACATTTGTAAGTATATGTGTTATTATAAGTATATTTTTTATTTTAGTTACAATGCAGGAGACTAATCTTTTTTATTTGTTTCAATGCAACAAAAGGATTATGGTCGATATCCTATGAAACATGAGATCGAGTATGCTACACATTTTGGATATCGGCATTTGAGCGAGTATATGCGAGATCATCTCGATGTGTTTGTGAGTATTATTAAATTTCATATAATTATTTCATTTTTACGGATGTATTGTATGTTTTACTTATTTATGTTTGCTATATGTAATAGAGGAGTATTACGGAGAGGCAGATATGGATGAGGTGGAGAGACAGACATAGGAGGGATGATCTCGATCATCACAGAGTGCTCACATAGTGCTCACATAGATACATCAGATCATGTGGATGATCGTGATGATGAGGATGAGGAGGATGATATTGATGATGATGATGATGATTATGATTCTTGATTATGACATTGGATATGTATTTACATTGATATATACATATATATATATATATATATATATATATATATATATATATATATATATATATATATATATATATATATATATATATATATATATATATATATATATATATATATATATATATATATATATATAGTTCATTCCAATTATGTTTTGAATTGTGTGTATGGTATTAAGTAATGAAAGTCTTGTTCTATTGATTTTTATTATTGTTTATATTTAGCATGTGTTTTATTAATTTAATTACATAATTCGTTCATATTTATGTGTGCTTTTGTGTATATAAAATGTATATATGCACATGTAGGTATATATCTATATTTGTGTAAGTGTGTCTATATGCATGTATATGTATGTATATATGTATATATATGTGCATGTATGTTTGTGCATATGTATATGTGTATATACATGTATTTGCATGTGCATGTGTAAGTGTATGTGCATATGTATGTGTATGTGCATGTGCATATGTATTTGTGTATATGTATGTATTTGCATGTATATAAGTAAGTGTATGTGTATGTGTATGTGTATATGTGTGTATGTGCATGTATATGTGTGTATATGTATCTATGTGCATGTGTATGTGTGTATATGTATGTCTATGCATGTGTATGTGTGTGTATGTGTGCATGTGTGTATGTGTGTGTATGTATGTGCATGTATATGTGTGTATGTGTGTGTATATGTATGTATGTACATATGTATATGTGTATATGCATGTGCATGTGTACGTGTGCGTATATGTATGTATGTGCATGTGCATGTGTAAGTGTATATGTGTCTGTATGTGTATGTGCATGTCAATGTGTATGTGTGTGTGTACGTATGTATGTGCATGTATATGTATAATTGTATGTGTATATTTGTGTATGCGCATGTATATGTGTATATGTATGTATGTGCATGTGTGTATGTGTATGTGCATATGTGTGTACATATCTGCATATATATGTGTATATATGTGTATGTGTGTATATATGTACATATGTGCATATGTATGTATATGTGTATAAACATATACAAGTGTATGTATATGCATGTGTATATGTATGAAACATGCATGTCCATGTGGATGCATTTCCATTTGCATCCATGTGTATATGCATGCATGTGAATGTACATGCATGTGGATGTGCATATACATGTATTTAAGTATGTGTTAATGTATGTGTATGCATATATGCAATAATGCATGCATGCCTGCAAGTCTTTTTATGTGTTTGTAGAAATGTTTGTGCATATGCATGTGTATGTGTGTGTATATGTAAGTGTATGTGCACATGTATGTGTGTGTATGTGCATGTGTATATGTGTAAACATGCATCTTCATGTATAAGTGTATATGTGCATATCAATAAGTGTGAGTATGCTAATTAATGAAAATAACACAATTCAAATGATATACAAAGAATGGAAATTGTACTTACAATAGTTAGCCATATATTTTTTTCTTGGTTAACTTTTTGAATAACCTGTAATAAAGAAAAGAGAGAGAATTCAAAGAGAGAAAGAGGTAGAAAGAGCAAAATAGAGAGAGAGAGTGAGAGAGAGAGACAATAAGATAGAGATTAGACAAAACAACAATTCAGCAAGCGATTGTTTCAGCTTGTAAGTGCAGTGCAATTGTGAACTTTTGAGAGCTCTTCGATCAGATGCATGTAGATGCCGATGAAAGAGCCTCCAACATTTTTATTTTTTTCATCAAAAACCCATCGTGTAGCCGATGCCAAAGCATTGTAAACTCATGTCCAAATAGCATCGCATAAGCGATGCTAATTAGCGTTGCTTATGTGATGCTTTCTTATATCATCTCTTTAGCGACGCTCAATGTAATTTTCACATTTCCCATCGTGCCACATGTCGATAAAAATGTCAAAGTTTTTGTCGTTTAATCGATGTTGCACACTTGATGCTTGTTGTGATGCTTTATGCAATTTTAAAGCGACGAAATTGTGATGCATTAACGCTATGTGCCCGTATTCCTTGTAGTGGAGAAATGCAAGTTACACCCAACACAATTGAAAAACCCAAAAAGAAGAAATCCAATCAAGAAAGAGAGAACAAAGCAAGTTAACTCAAGGAAAATTCAGGTATGGCTACCCAAGAAATGCATCAAAGCTTAGAGATAGCTCACTCAAATTTGGATTCCCAAGCGCATATTGGAAAACGCTCATAAAAATATTAGAACATTAACTAAGGAGATCAATCACCAACTACAGACTACTACAAAATCTCAAGCAAATCAAACACTACTATGGTCAAAGAATCCAAAGAATCCATTCAAGCAAACCAAATCCATATGGAAGAGAAAAATAAAGGAGGTAGCACCAACATTGTGAAACACAACATTCAAAAAAGATCACCATCAAGCTTCAAAGACACCCCAAGTGTGGAGACCAAAAGACAATCAAGCAAACCAACAATTGGAGGAGCAGTGTTAGAATTGCATTCATGCTGAATTGAATGCACTTAGAGTATGCATGGTAGGGCCACCCTACAAGGCCTTGCATTTTGCACATGAATTCTTTAAACTACTTAGTAGACTTGCACATTTCCTTTGAAGGGAAGAGAGCTTCATTTGTACTATAGTAGCATAGGATTTCTACTAACTATTACTAACCATTGCTTCCACAATGATTAAGCATTTCATGTTTCTTTTCAGCAAATAGAAAAAACAAAAAAAAGATTTTTAGGTATCATGATTCATTCACGTATGTGAGAGAGGATCTGTTTAAAAGGCAAACAACAAATGCTTGAGCGCTTGAGCACTATGGAAAAAAGGAAGCTTTCTTGATTTCTCATATGAATCAGGCATTGCAATTCAAGTGCAGATGGCTTCTAAGGATTCTAAAGCAACCCAACAAATTGAAATCAACAAATTTCCCTTGGTGCATGTGGTCAAGGCAAGAGGAGTCACTCATTTTGGGGTGACCAACCAATTGGTGAACACCTTTTCTTAATTACCATAAGATTCATGGATCACAACCATCAAATCTCTTTGATGATTCAAGACTTTAAAATTCTTCATGAATTACCTAGCATAATGGACACATTGACCAAGGCTAGAATTAAACCTTATTTGAACCTTCCAATCTATAAGCCAAAATTTGAACGATGCACTCAATTCATGAATACATTGAATCTTGCAATCGACAAACCTTATGTGCTAGAAACAAAAGTCATGGATTTTTAAGAAGACTCGCGAACTATTTTCTTCACCCATGAACTAATTAAAAAAGCATTTGGGGGGACTAAAGATGGCATTATAGATATTAAGGAAGAGAATCATCAAGCCAAAAAGTGTACTTTTGTGGATATTAATAGAATGGGCATTGAAGAAGAAGTGCGCATTGTACATCAGCATGTTTGTTTCCTAAACATGCATATATACACAAAACCACAAAAGATAGTAGTCCAGCTACTATCTCATGCACTCAAGCAAATTGGGCAATCAAATCAATCTGAACCCTTATGTGCAAGAATGAGTCTCTGAAGCCAAGACGCAATGGGGAATTAGAAAAAATTTTGAATGGAAGCACCACATTAAAAATTTTGATATATCATGCATTGAACATCCATGACTATGTACGAGAAATGCCATCCGCTTTAGAAATGGCAAAATACATCACTCATCCACATTACCCAAGAAGAAATGTGCCATAGTTATACTAGATGAGGCAAGCACAATCACTAAGCTAGCAATGAGAGGATCCAAAAGAAGCATGGACTTTGAAGAAGCATCGACCACTCCATCTACAAAAAGGATTCATAGAGTTCCTAAGTCAAATCTCCCTCAACCACCTCCCATCATAGAAGCCAATTTGGAAGAAGCCCTTCAGACTACTCATACATACATGAAAGGGTAGGTGAATCTCATAATCCAAGGACATCACTAGAGGAAAATGAGTGAGGCTAAAAACCTATCAATGCATGTGCTTGGGCATCTCTACCATCCCATGGAAGTTGCTTTGCAGTAGGTGTAGTAGGAACCGCAACATGAACAAGAGTTTGAAGATCATCATCTTCAATGCAATATGCATCACTTTCTATGACTATATTTGGAAGTTAGTAGGTTGTTTTTCAACACCTTGCACACTACTCCAATACATGAGCATCATATATGCCCATAATGGGTATTGGTACCATCCAACTTGTAAACAACAACCAACATAGAGAATACATAATTGCCTTTAGCTGTGGCCACTGAATAAAATACCTTGATGCAAAAAATCACTATATCTTAAAAAGTTGAATAGAACTACCTTATCGAGCTCTACTAAACTTGTAGTAGACTTCGAGGCCTGTATTAGTGAACCAAAACCTATGTATATCTTTGGGACAAAAGGACAAAATTGCATGGCACTGGGATAGTGTGTTTGGAGGCTGAAATGAGCTCAGATCAAAAGTTTGACACCATAGAGCAAAGCCATTTTGAGTTCCCAATCACCGTGAGTCTACTCACCATTTTTCATGCGAGTTTGAGACTATGATTGGAGGGGTGTTGACGACACCCTAGATGGAGTGGAGACTTGCTTTGATACCAATTGTTCGCATTCGACGTTTGCTGAAGCACAAGAACAACACAAGGAAGAAGAAGATGAAGCTTTGAGCACAACATACAATACTGAATGCATTAGCAAGTGAATGTACAAAGATAAGTGATCCATTAAGATTATAGGCATATATACAAGCAGGGGAAAAAACCTCCTAAAGAGGGGAAAACGTTTCTTGGCAGTCCCAAGTGATGGAGAGTGTTAATCTCCAAAAGAACAACTTATTCTTGAATTTAGAACACCTCTATATCAAGAGTAAGTCAAAACCTTCACCAAATTAAAAGATCAATGACCAAATATCAATTTCTTGACTAAACTGTGAAGAAAGAAATTCCTCAGAAAGTCTGCTGCATAGATCTTGCTCATTGACTGAGTAAATGTGTAAAGTTTTTGATAAAACTTTGCACAAGGTGTCGCCTAATGATTGTGCACCTTCCCCAAGTCAAATTACTTCAAAAGGTTCAGTAGATCTTGAGAAATCTACTTACCAAGTCAACTATGTCTAAATCTGCACTTCTGAGAAGTCGATTTGGACACCCCTAACTTCTTAACTCTAATTCTCTCAGTATAGAACCCGTTTAAGCAAATGCTTCTAGCCATGAGTAGCTTACTTTCCAACTTAAAGATTAAGTGCTTACTTGCACCAAACTTTAAACTGTGGAGTGAGAAATGATCAAATCATTAAGATCGAAATTTGCGCCTGTTTTAGGAACCAGTGAGTACTTTCTCACATGTAAATGTTCCTACACACAATTCTCTTAGCCTGATCACAATTAGACTCTCAAACTTTAGCCATAGATTGATTAACTATGGACTTAGATATCTCCAAAAGGAATTCACAAAAGATCTATCACACAGAGAGAAAACACAGAAACATCGGGCGCAATTTTTCTTCTATTTCTCAGAAATTTACAACTGAGTGAGGTTGATGAATTCAACTCACTTCTCATGTGTCTAATGACACTCTCTTCTTCTCAATACACTATTCTCGTGATCTTCTATTGTCTCCACACTTTGCCCCGACATTTTTCCAAAATATTTATAGGCAAATATGTACAAGTTTTTGACTATTCAAAACTCTAAGTGATCTATGTCTTCACTAATGTACATATGTGTACATATCATTCATCCTGTGAATGTATCCATCTTCTTTGCTTCAAAACTTGATCTCATCTCCATCCTTTGTCCTTCAAATCTTCAATTGGTGATTGGTCTGCACCAACAGCTCCCCCTCAATCATCAATTGAGGTTTCTATAACCTTCTTTATACCTTCCATGTCTTTAAACTTGTGTAGCTTTGGTCCATCCAAGCTCTTTGTATGCATATCAGCTACCTGATCTTTTGTTGAAGTATGTATGACTTCAATCCCCTTATCCATCACCTTCTCTCTTAGAAAGTGATACTGTATCTCAATGTGTTTGGTCCTGGCATGAAAAACAGGATTAGCAGCTAAATATAATGAACTCATGTTATCACCATAAATGATAGGTATGCTCTGTATAGTGTCAAAACTCTTCATGAGAGTCTTAAGCCAAATCACTTCTTTTGCAGCTTCAACCATGCCTTTGTACTCAGCTTCTGTAGATGACAAAGCAACTGTATGTTGCTTCTTTGAGCACCAGGAGATTAGCTTATCTCCTACATAACACATGTATCCATAGGTTGATCTTCTATCATCTGGATTACCTGCCCAATCTG
Source organism: Ceratopteris richardii (assembly GCA_020310875.1). NCBI lineage: Eukaryota > Viridiplantae > Streptophyta > Polypodiopsida > Polypodiales > Pteridaceae > Ceratopteris > Ceratopteris richardii. The sequence continues at coordinate 42,003,486 of CM035424.1, forward strand.
CATCACTATAGATCTTGATATTTGTATCTGATGTAAACCCATAATACAAACCTTCTTTGAGTGTACCCTTAATGTACCTCAACACTCTTTGCCCTGCAATCCAATGCTCTTTCCTAGGACAATGCATAAATTGAGACAAAATCCCTACTGCATATGATAAATCAGGTCTAGTTAAAGTAGCATAGATAAGACTGCCAACCAAACTTTGATATTGTCTCATGTCCTTGAATTCTTCACCTCCAAATTTACTCAATTTGTGATTCACCTCCATTGGTGTAGGTGCTACCCTGCAATCATTCATTTTAAACTTGATTAACAAGTTCTTCAAATACCTTTCTTGGGTCACATACACTCCATGTTGAGTATATGTAATCTCCATGCCCAAGAAGTATGACAAGTCTCCCAAGTCACTTATTTTGAACTCCTTTTCCATTTGCTTCTTTAGTCTTTGTATTCCTTCCTCATCTGTACCTGTAAGGATTATATCATCAACATATATGCACATGTATATGAACCCATTATCACTTGCTTTGATAAGCAAGCTACTATCTGCTTTAGACACTTGAAATCCAAGTTCTTTCAAGAACTTCAAAGTCTATAATTCCATGCCCTTGGGGCCTGCTTCAAGCCATACAAATCTCTCTTGAGCTTGCACACATGATCTGGATACCTTTTATCTCTGAACCCTTGAGGTTGCTCCATGAACACATCATCTGAAATATAACCATTCAAAAAAGCATTTTCTACATCAAGTTGACATAACTTCCAACCTTTACATGCAGCAATAGCTATAAGTGTCCTGATAGTTGTCATCTTTGCCACAGGACTATAAGTCTCATCATAATCAACACCATATGTCTGAGCAAACCCTTTGACAACAAGTCGAGCTTTGTACCTAGACACACTTCCATCTGCAAATCTTTTTGTCTTATAAACCCACTTACATCCAATGATCTTCTGGCTATTTGGTTTTGGAACCAAATCCCATGTTTGATTCTCCAACAATGCATCATATTCTTCCTGCATAGCTTTCTCCCAATTTTCTTTACCTTTTGCCTCTTCATATGTAGAAGGGTCTTCATCTGCTTTAATCATGTAAGCATAATCTTTGGTAGCCAAAAATGAAGTATCATAGCTATACCTTGTAGGTTGCCATTTGTTCCTTGTAGACCTCCTAAGTTCTCCACTTCTTGAGGTTTCTGGTTCTTCATATTCAGGATCAAATCTTGGTGTTTCTTCCACTTCAACCTGCACTTCATTATTCTCTTGCTCATCAAATATCTGAACCTTTGATTTACCTTTCCTTTGGCTCACAATTTCTTCATCATCTGTATTAATATTGATAGTACCTGCATACCAAGTACCTTGCTCATCAAATGTAACATCTTTTGATACAAGAAAATGTTTTGTGGATGGATTCCACAACCTGTATCCCATCTGCTTATCATCATAACCTATAAACACATATTTTTCAGCTTTAGGTTCCAATTTGTGCCTTAATTGTGATGGCACATATGCATAGGCCAAACATCCAAATACTTTGCAATGATCTAGTGTAGGTCTCTTACCCCACCAAGCTTCATATGGTGTCATACCTTGCAAAGCTTTACAAGGCAATCTATTGACCAAATAAGTAGCTGTATTTACAGCCTCAGCCCACAAATAATTTGGGCAATTTTTCTCCTTCATCATGGACCTTGCAAACTCAACAAGAGTTCTATTTCTCCTTTCTACTACACCATTTTGTTGAGGAGAGTACCTGCAAGTAACTTCTCTCTTTATACCTGCATCCCACAAGTAATTACTGAATTCATTAGAGAAATACTCTCCCCCTCCATCTGACCTTAGTCTCTTCAATTTTTGACCTGTAATTCTTTCTGCATATGCATGATAGTGTTTAAATGTATTAAACACTTCTGACTTATCTTTGATCACATAAATAGTGATCCACCTAGTAGCATCATCAACATAAATCACATAATACCTTGACCCATTGATACTGAAGTCCTTTGATGGTCCCCACACATCTGTGTGTACCAACTCAAGTTTCTCTGAATACATAAACCCATGCTTGGAGTATGGTTGTTTATGAGCTTTACCTAATTGACATGCCTCACATCTGTATGTCATATGTTGACCTGAAACATTAGGCAAACCAAGCACTGAACCATTGTTAATCATGTCTTTAATACCTCTTTCATTGAAATGTCCAAGCCTCTTGTGCCAAAGATCTAACTCAGAGATCTTATGTCCTCCATATGTGAACATGGCATGACCAATATTACCTTGAATTTTCAATGTGAACAATCTTCCTTCTTTCTTCCCTGAAACAATTTGTTTATACCCATTGCTAGGGTCTTCCACAAACACTCCTTCATTAGTGAACCTTACTTCATAACCTTTTTCCACAATTTGTCCTACACTTATCAAATTCTTAGGAATTGTAGGAACATACAAGACCTTACTCAATAAGGTGCTACCATCCTTGGCCTTCACTGATCCAATTGACTTCACATTATGCTTTGTGTTGTCACCTGTTTGAACAACATGATTAGATACCTTATTCTCCAAATCAGTCATCAAGGCTATATTACCACTCAGGTGATTGCTACACCCTGAGTCAATGTAGAAGACTCTTTGATCTTCACTCTGCCTTTCACAAGTTGCATTCATTATCAATGTTGAATCTTCCTTTTGATCTGAAGCATAGTTATAGTAGGTGTTGTTATATTGTTGACTTTGGAAACCTCTACCTGCATTTCGTCCAAAGTAACCCCTACTACCTCTGCCTCTGAAATTACCTCTTTGATTTCTGCCACCTCTTCCTCTTGCATTATAGTTTTGGCTATATCCATTATTACTCTGAGTATTGTGCCAACAATCATTAGCTAAGTGATTTGTCTTACCACAAATCCAACAAGCTTTGCCTCCATCTTTGTTGTTTCTGCCTCTTCCGCTACCTTTGCCACCTCCTCTTCCTCTTAGGAAGTTGGCTTGACTAGTTGTTCCTTCATCTTCATTTGCTTGTTGCTTTCCTTTGCTATTCTTCTTCTTATCCTTTGAGTACATTGCATGACCTGCACTCTTGTCACCATCTCCTTTAACATCCTGCTCAAATGTTAGCATATGACCTAACAACTGATTTAAATCAGGAGTGAAATGATCAAGTGATAACTCTGTAGACAAAATGAATGGCTTCCACTTGTCATCACCTCTTAAACCTGTAAGGATTTGCCTTACCAATTTATCCTCCTCAATGTCTTCATCAACAGCTCCTAAAGCATCTGCAATATCTTTCATTCTTGTCACATAGTCTGAAATGGATTGAGAAGCCTTTTTCTTAAAGGTGGTAAACTCTGCCCATAAGGATGCCTTCCTTGACTTAATAGTATTCTGGAAGTGCTCCTCCAAAGCATTCCAAATATCAGTTGCACTTTCAAGACCTCGAATATGAGGTAACAAGTAATCATTGACTGCCATATAGATAATGCTCCTGGCTTGAGCATCTTTCTTCATCCAATTTTTCAAATCTGCTAACTCTTCCCTAGTTGGAACACTAGGATCTCTGAACTGTGGCTTCTCTTCTTCTCTTGTGATGTAAGCTATTAAATCTTTACTCATAAGATGAACTTCCATCCTCATTGACCATGCAGGATAGTTTTCCCTATCCAATTTCTCTATCTGTAGAGAATCTCCCATCTTGTGTCCACCTGTGTATTGAAATCTTCAAGCTTTATGAATAATATATGTACCTTTGCTTCAAATTAGAGTCCTTTTGTCTTTCTTGATGTTGTATGGTCTCCTCCTCAAGCTTTGCCTTCAAGCTTTCACCTTTTAGTTCTTCAGTTGTTAAATTTCTTGAATCTGCAGCAGTCGAGATCCTCCTTTCCTTGATTTTGATGTTTCCTGCTCTGATACCACTGATGGAGAGTGTTAATCTCCAAAAGAACAACTTATTCTTGAATTTAGAACACCTCTATATCAAGAGTAAGTCAAAACCTTCACCAAATTAGAAGATCAATGACCAAATATCAATTTCTTGACTAAACTGTGAAGAAAGAAATTCCTCAGAAAGTCTGCTGCATAGATCTTGCTCATTGACTGAGTAAATGTGTAAAGTTTTTGATAAAACTTTGCACAAGGTGTCGCCTAATGATTGTGCACCTTCTCCAAGTCAAATTACTTCAAAAGGCTCAGTAGATCTTGAGAAATCTACTTACCAAGTCAACTATGTCTAAATCTGCACTTCTGAGAAGTCGATTTGGACACCCCTAACTTCTTAACTCTAATTCTCTCAGTATAGAACCCGTTTAAGCAAATGATTCTAGCCACGAGTAGCTTACTTTCCAACTTAAAGATTAAGTGCTTACTTGCACCAAAATTTAAACTGTGGAGTGAGAAATGATCAAATCATTAAGATCGAATTTTGTGCCTGTTTCAGGAACCAGTGAGTACTTTCTCACATGTAAATGTTCCTACACACAATTCTCTTAGCCTGATCACAATTAGACTCTCAAACTTTATCCATAGATTGATTAACTATGGACTTAGATATCTCCAAAAGGAATTCACAAAAGATCTATCACACAGAGAGAAAACACAGAAACATCGGGCACAATTTTTCTTCTATTTCTCAGAAATTTACAACTGAGTGAGGTTGATGAATTCAACTCACTTCTCATGTGTCTAATGACACTCTCTTCTTCTCAATATACTATTCTCGTGATCTTCTATTGTCTCCACACTTTGCCCCGACATTTTTCCAAAATATTTATAGGCAAATATGTACAAGTTTTTGACTATTCAAAACTCTAAGTGATCTATGTCTTCACTAATGTACATATGTGTACATATCATTGATCCTGTGAATGTATCCATCTTCTTTGCTTCAAAACTTGATCTCATCTCCATCCTTTGTCCTTCAAATCTTCAATTGGTGATTGGTCTGCACCAACACCAAGTGTATTCACACACATAATATATCAGCAGATAGCAGCAATGTTATCATCTTTATTCAAATTTTTCATCCATCATGGTTCGCTTCAAGTAGAAAATAAAGATTATAAGAGAGATAATACAAACACCAATAGCTTGCAACAGGTTTCTCTCAATTTGTTTATGAAAACTCAATCTGTGCATTTTTTATCTGTGAAACTGCTTCACCAAAACTCCTCCATTCATTGTTAGTCATCACCAAAAATGGATGAAAAGCATCCATCAGCCGTCACGAAAGTCACCACCACTGTCCCATGAAAGAAAATGACAACCATCCACTTTTGTGCACAAAAGCTTAAAATAAAGCTTGTTTTTTCCAAATACCCATTGGTCGTGGGATTCGAACCAATACCACTCGAGTATAATAGCATTCCTCTATACCAAGTTCCCGCAAGAATTAAAGCATAATCAAGTTCTTGAATTTTATTCTCTAATGCTTATTGATGGTATTATAGGATTCAAAAGCTTCCCTTCTTGATGTCCCTTAATTCGAAAATCCGTCTTCAATCACTTATAGGTGAGTTAAAGTACTCCACAATGTCACAACTCCTTAGTAGTGAAATGTCTATCCACATTCTTCTAAAACTAGGAGCTCTTTTCCAATAGTAGTTTTGAATGCTTATCAACCACACACCAAACTCCATTTTGGCTTGTTAACCATGGCCAACAGGAAGGTAGTTGTATTATCATTGCTGATCTTTTGAGTTATCCCTTCAAGTCAGCTAAAACTTCTCTCTTAATTGGGTTTGGCTTCAAAAGAGGTAGAGATGGAATTCTCTACAATAATATGATGTGTGGCGCATCCCTTAGAGCTTTCCCCTTTCAGAAACCAAACTCACCTCTCTGTTCATTTGATTGACACATCTCAAAACCACTTTAATACTCATTACTTTTTGCTATCTTGTATGTTCCTCTTAGTTTGTGAGTGCTTTACAGGTCTCTTTGATGTTTCGTTAACCATGAAAACTCTCAGACTGTGTAATCTTTGTTCATTTTGTATGCTTGCTTCAACTTTATGGTCTATTTATGATCCTTATGATATTGTTATGATATAATTGGTTATCATCTTATAGCTAGTAGACATGTCTCAAGTAGTATATTTATATTTACTGAAGCTTTTGATCCTTAATATTTTAAAAAAATGATGCAAAGTTTTTACAATGACCATGATGCATTTGTGAGAGCTAATAATATGTGTTTGAATGGAAACCATGGGTGGACACATTAAAAGTAGCTTCTTCATTAGAACCATGGGAGGATTGTTATCGGTGAAGATGTGAGGAAAGGAGAAAGCAGCCCACTTCTTCTTTTGCCTATTTCATGGCTTAGAAAAGGGGTTTTGCTAGATCTTCATCCTTAAATGGCTTTGTAATTTATTTAGACATTGATTAGGGATGCATTTTTGCAAGTGATTCTTAGTGGGATCATCTAGTGACCTAGGAAATTGTGATCATTTTTTGCTAGGGTACGGAGTCTTAGCGTGAAGCCCATGTTACTTGAAGGTAAAGAGGAGTTGGCATGCCATGGTTTTGAATGGGACCCTGTTCTAGAAAAGCACATGATAGTACTTCTACCCATGTACGAGAATGTTCAAGTCATTATTTTTCTCATATTGTTTGTGCATGTGTTCACCACCCTTTAACCTCTAGTTTATTGAGTGGATTGATGTGATATAGAAAGTCTTTGAGTAGAGAGAGAGAGAGAGAGAGAGAGAGAGAGAGAGAGAGAGGGTAAGAGAGAGAGAGATAGAGATAGAGAGAGAACATCTCTCTCTCTCTCTCCAAATGATAAATAATAAGCTTTCGTTTCTCCTTTTGAAGCATAAATTAGGTTCTAATGATATGTAGATCATTAGATGCATGTATGAGGGAGCAATATTGCATACTATCCATAAGAACTCTTTGATATTGTTTAGTGAAGTTACAAAACATGATGATTGTCTATCTATGTACTAATGGTCTCTTATATCTTTTGTTTTTACATATCTATTGGTCAACATAAATGGATACTAGGAAGAATATGGATTCCGAATAGGATGCTTCCTTATCATCTAGAATGAAGGAAAGGAAGACACAATCAAATCTCATTCATTTGTTGATAAGAGATCCACTCATGTGGAAGTTGGATCTACATAGAGTGATGTACAAAAGGGTGTGGTGAATGTGAGAGTGCATAGTGCAAATGAAGCATGGTTGCAAATCATGTGGTTCAAAGTAGTACTATAAATTGTGCTACAAGACATAGTCATCGAATTGAAAGTCACAAAGCTAGTAGAAAGAATAGTTATAAATGGCATAATTAGTGAACATTGTTGCATCCTTGGGCTTACGTATGTAAGCCCATGACCAATGAGGAGTGAAGCAAATGCTCATAGTGCAAGGACGCAAAGAAAGTAAATTTATATACAGAAAGGGGTTCTTCAAGCATTATGATCTTTGGATTACATAACCATTTGAGCACATTTGATTAAAAAATATACATTATGTTTGCCAAACGCAAGAATGTGTCTTCATGATTCTATATCCACTTGATGATGGCATGAAAGCCATTATGCCCTTTAAGAAAGCAATAATTATAACTTGCATGAAAATTGTATAATTTTGTGTCTTGGATGGCATTCCTCTAGAGAAATATCATAGCCATCATAGACTTTTGTAGATTTTCATAAGAATATGGCTCATATATAAATACAATATCTACAAGGGAGATGTTATTACACTACAACATATGAACAACATAATGTTACATGGTGCTTACACAACCATGCATAGGGAAAAGAGAAGGGTAGAGAGAGAGAGTGCAGGGCCATCATCAGCTTCATGTTTCCAGCTTATGGGCACCTTCAAGAAATCAAGAATTCATAAAAAAACTAAATAAACAAAACTAAAAATAACTAACCACACGTCAAACACCATCCTTGGCAATGGAAGAGAGAGGATTTGCATTAACTCAATAGTCTCATTTATACATATCATGTAGCCTTTAAGGCTCTTCACACCATCACTTCCCTCATCCTTCAATGTAGCCTTAGGCTTATCATTTACATCATGTAAAATGTGCCGCTAACACTGGCACGCACGGTGGACCCAAACTACCACTATCCCTTGATTGGTACCACCCCTTCAACAAAATGAAAATTACGTGGAAACCATTTATAGGCTAGGCACCTTTATACAACATGACATACAACCATAATCAACACACCTTGTCTCTAATAGTGCTTCAATCCAAGAGCCTCCACATCTCTTATGCTCAAGGATATTGGTTCCATCACACTCAATAAAACTAAATGCATCAAGAAAGGCCCTCACATCAAGGACAATACATATCCAAACAAAGTCTACAAAAAGTAAGAACTCAATTCATAGACAATCTCCATGTAGATCTCTAGAGTGCTAAAGTGATAGCACCTCCCTTGGGATAGAGTATTCTGACTCCAAGAGCATAGCCAATGGTAGTAGAAAACCTATCAATCAAGAAACATATGTGAACACATTATCATGATCAACCCTTATGAACAAAGCTTGCAAACCAAAGTGCATGGTCAAACCATGGTATGGAATGCAAACAATGTCCATAATATATCCAAGACTAAGAGCAATGTAAGATGCAAAGCAAAGTGCCTGGAACTTAACCAAAGATATGCAAGTACACCTTACAAAACACCTAGCTTGCCCTCCTATGTGCATACAAAAAGAGTATAAATGATGGTGCTTTAAACACATCATGTCATTACAAATATTACAAGAGGGTTTACATATAAGGTTATTATGAATATAAGACTCAAGGGACTCCAATGGCGCCCAAAGTTTGAATTAGTAGTAGCAATCCGTCTTTTCTTGCACTTTGTATTGAGGGTCTCTCATAATTCTTCAAAGGTACTCCATGTAGTGCCCTTTAAATATGAGTCTTAGAAAAGCATCATCACCATAGTTAATAGTTAGATACAATCACATAGCAATGAGTGCAAGATATGCATAAGTGCATGAATGGATATGATAAAACAAATGCATTGGAGAAGCCGAACAGTGTTTTTTTTAAGACCAATCATAATCAAAATTAGTCATATGCATATCATAATCAAAATTTAATCTATGCATATGAATAACTGAAGCATATGAGGAACCATCAATCGACCACGCATGCCATCAATATGAACATGGGTTTTAGTGCTTTGTACATGGGATTCAATTCTAAGACTCATAGTACCGTGCAGAAAAGTATGAGGTACATTAAAAAAAATGAACGGTGTAGGACAAACTTGAATCAATAATCAGGGAAGGACACCAAACAACGTGCAGATAATACCAAAATCGTATGCGATTATAGAGTTCACCAAAAGCACAAGGACTATAGCTGAATGTATAGCAAACACATTGAGAAGATAACAAGATCAGGAGCATGTGAATCACACATTAACAACTGCCTAGATTTCAGAAACAATAAATATGCACAAGAATTATCCTCCATCACCTGAAAACTGTGCAAAGCATCACCATGTCATGGAGCAGTAAAACTACAATGAGGATGACCAACGAAGTTGAACCGTCGTAGCACGTGAAGGGAGAAGGATTGAATGTCAAACGTGCCTTATGTAGTCATCCATACAACACGCACTATCTTGGAGATGCTGGGCACCAGAAGAGGATGTATTGAGTATTATGGGTGTATGGGCATCCCATGGAGGTGAAGTCATCCCTACAAACAACAGGATGAGAGGATGCACAATGACTTGAATGTCACACTTTTCAACCATGTGCTTGCAGATGTGTAAGCCCACTAATGAGTCTTTGATCCAATGGCTCTACATGCAAGAATCAAGATTCGTCCATGACCAATGAGCATGAGGGCACCATGGAATGTTAGTGCCATCGTGACTTGTATTCTAGACTTGGGGATACCATACAGAACGGAGAATCGTATGGTGTAACCGTCTGCAAATGTCATTGCCCTGAGTGTTGAATCTTTTCCAGCTGGTAGAGCCATAGGGGGTAGGCCATAGACAATGCTAGTGTTACATGGTCATTGCACAACCATGCATAGGGAAAAGAGAAGAGGAGAGAGAGAGAGACAGAGAGAGAGAAAGAGAGAGAGAGAGAGAGAGAGGAGGGCCATCATCAGCTTCATGTTGCCAGCTTACATGCGCCTTCAAGAAATCAAGAATTCATAAAATAACTAACAAAACAAAACTAAAAATAACTAACCACACGTCAAATGCAATCGTTGGCAACAAAAGACAGAGGATTTCCATTAACTCAATAGTCTCATTTATACATATCATGTAGCCTTTAAGGCTCTTAACACCAACACTTCCCTCACCTTGCAATATAGCCTTAGGCTTGCCATTTACATCATGTAAAATATGCTGCTAACAATACCGATGCTAACTGTATCAATAGTCATGCTCGGCAATCGTATGACTATTGGAAATGTTTGGAAAATCATGCTATCCATACTGACGGTCAGTCGGACATCGGTATGATCATTGCAAAATTACCGCTCATATGAGCGTAAAAAACTTTTGATGCTAGTATAGGCATCATTATTCTACTAGAGATGCCTATGTTTATAGCAATGCCTATACTTGCACCTATATCGACACCACATTTAATAAACAGCACCTGAAAGCTGAGTACTAGTCATTTGTTTTGAACTCAAAAGCTAGCTACTCTATTTTTTTGCACGAAGCATCTGGATTTCACTTGCACTGTGCTTGCCCTTTGTTTTTGTCTCTCCCCTCACACACACCCACGCCCCTCTCTTTCCACACACACACACACAGATCTCTCTCTCTCTCCACACACATAGAGAGCTCTCTCTCTACACACACATCTCTCTCTCTTGCATCTTGGTAAGTGATGCACTCCTTCATCCTCTCTCTTTCTCTATTCGTTTTTGCTTTTAGGATTTTTTGATTTTGTTTTGCATTTGTTTTGTAGGAGCTTTTTGGTGTCCATTTTTTGTTTGATGAGAGGCGTCGTCGATTGTGCTTTGATGACCATTCTAAAATTACATTGTTGTGAGTGATTTACGTACATGCATATACTAGTTTGTTCTTTATTAGAGAGGGACAAAGGGAGAGAAATATATATATATATATATATATATATATATATATATATATATATATATATATATATATATATATATATATATATATATATATATATATATATATATAGAGAGAGAGAGAGAGAGAGAGAGAGAGAGAGAGAGAGAGAGATTGAAAGAGAGAGATATATATTGAAAGAGAGATAGAGAGAGAGAAATGAACTGAAATGTTGGTTAACATTTGAGAGAGAGAGAAATCTGAAATGATACATACATATACACATATACACATATACATACACAAAAATACACACACACATACAATCACATGCATACATACAAAAACATAAGAGACACACATACACTTACATACACATATACATACACACATATTCATACATACACATATACACATAATTTTTGTTTTAGAGCATACACATACATATATAGACACACACTCACATGCATACATAGACACATGCATACTCATGCATATGTATGCATACATACATAAATGCATATCCATACATACATACACATACATATACATACACACATATATGTGTACACACATATATGTGTACACACATACATACACATATGCACACACATACACTCATATGCATACATACATACACATGCATATATACACATACATAAAAGACACAGGTACACTTCCATACACACATATACACATACACACACTTTTACATACATACACACACATATATATATACACACATAGACACACACTCACATGGATATATGCACACACATGCATATGCGTGCATACATACATATGCATATGTATACATACATACATATGCATATGCATACATATATACACATGCATACACACACATATAATACATACACATGAATACACATTGTTGGGGGATTCTTGGACAAGAAGGGATTTGAGTGTTTGTAGGAGAAAGGGGAAAGGAAAGAAGAGAAAATACACACTGGAAGACTCTGTCGATTGATTATAATAAGACAATTACAATGGGGATGCACAATATACTGAAATGCTTCTGTGCAAAATCCCACAGAGTGCTCAAGTACAAAATACCAAATACCCAAAGTCTTGTGAAGTCTTGTTGCTCCCGGACTCCTCTACACCAAACCTCCACCTTCTCCAAGCCTGCACTTGTGCACACCTTGCACCAAGCTTCCAATAAGGGGGAGGGCTGGACACCTTCTGTCGGCATGCGCACACTGCAATGAGACCTTGGGATCCTTGAGGGACTAGCTTAGCCCTTCTCTGCACACTTCCTTAGTCACTATCCATGCACACTTCGCACTTCACTTCTCTGCGTCGCACACTGGTGACTCTTTCACTTCTCTCTCTTGCTTCACTTAGACTATGCTCTTCTTGCTTACACTTCAATGGTCCAAGAATAGTCCTTGCCTTGATTTGAGTGTGTTGATTCACGTACGCTCCTAACTGAAAGAGTACCTTGGTGCTCACTTTGATGTCTCAAGATTGTCTTCACAAGTGGCAGCCAACGACTCCCTGTTTTGTCCTGTAGTGACTTTATACTAAAACCAAAAATTTTAATTGGGGGGCCATACTTTCACTTCTGCGTACGCTGCCGCTTCACATACCTTCACATTTTCCTTTTAACTCTTCAAATGTGCACATAAGGGAGGGTTCATCTAAACCTTCCAAAACACTTTAAAAACACTTTGAACCTTAGGGAAATTAGAGAAATACCTCTACAACCTACAACCCACTTTCTCCAATTTACCCTTTGTGGACAATTCATTGTGCACTACCTATACACTTTGACACCTGCACTTTAGCACTTTGACTTTGCACCAGTTGACTTTGACCTTGACCTTGTTGACTTTGACCAGTTTGAATTTGACCTTTTTGACTTTGACTATGGTTGACTTTGAATGTAGTTGACTTTGATCAATATGACTTTTATGGGCTCAACAGTTGTCCACCACCTAATGTGCACCGTCCCGGAGAGCTATAGCGAAAAATCGGAGCATAGAGGACACCATGATTCTGGAGCTGCAAAATCTTGAAGAGGACACCTGAGCAGCAACCAATTCCACCAGAAGAACCAAAAGTGGGATTTTGTTATGGAAAAGCAAAGGGGGGCAATGGGAGGGTAGAAAGGAGGTGGAGGGGAGGGTTGAGGGGCGGAGATGGAAGGGGTTGGGAGGGTTAAGGATGTGGCTGGGCAGATTGGTAAAGGGAGGGATTGGGGATATGATTATGGGGGTTTGATAGTGCCCACATTCTCCACATCTGAAACAAATGATTGGCCTTCTAGGCCCATTTGCAAAGTTATTCCTCTATCTAGGGTTGTAAGTGTTACCTTGATTGGGTGCAACCACCATTACATTTGCTGGAGGTAGGGGTCCTCCTTGTGTCCAATATATTGTTGCAGGTATTCCCCTTGATTGGCATTCTTGGGCCTCATGACGAGCTTTCCTGCATAATTGGCAAGTCACACTTAACAGAGGACATTCACTTACTATATGCCCTTGCTTGCTGCACATGGAACACCAAAGTCCACTCTTGATGCCACCTCCTTTGAGTTCCTGCAACTCATGTCGCAGCTGAGCCAATTCCTCTGCTTGGGCCTCCTCCTCCTTTTGGAGCTTTAGTGCTTCAATCTCCCTTCTCAACTGAGTTACAACATTCTCCTCCTCTTTGTGGGGCTTATTTCTTTTTAAGCCCTCCAATTCCTTCCTTAGCTGGATTACTAGATCCTCCATTTCTGTGGAATATGGTAGTTGAGAAGACGATGCTCCATACTGTTGCCTTATCTGCTCCAATCGTGTAGCTGTGTTGATAAACTCCTCTATGGAGGCTATAGGTAACACTAATTCCTTTATTTTGCATTGGGTGGCCACTGGTAGGGGCTTAGCTAACCATTTCTTAACAAAAAAATCATGTGGTGGATCTGGAAATTTAGCCATTAGTGCTTTGGCCCTAGTCACAAACTCTGGGAACTTTTCTCCTGGACCCAATCTCAAATTTTCTAGTTCTTCTATGATGATCTCTGTAGTATTCCCATGCTGGAATTGATTTTTAAATGCATCTTTCATCAAATCCCAAGTTGTAAAATGGTTCTCAGCAAATTGGTTGAACCATTTATCTGCTAATCCTTCTAATGTGGCAGGGAAGAGTATCAAAAAGGCATCCTCCCTGCCAATTTAGCCTCTAGTCTTGCATAGTGCCAAAAATCTTCTAATATGCTCGTCTGGATCCTCCTGAGTTAGGCCTTTGAAAGAAGGAAATTTTATATTTAATCTTGAGAGTAAGGTTTCCAAGTCTACCTGTCCCACCATGCTCTTTACTGATGAGGTTGAAGATAGTGGACTGGAGGATCTTCTAACAACCTTCCTTCTTGTTTGCTTGCAGGTGACCCTCAACGTTTGGGACTGGGTTGCGGTCATGAGCTATTCATAGTCTACTTAATATGAGACACTTGATAAGAATATTTACCTTTTGGTTAAAGAAGTAGCACTATAGTACTGTCGACACTTGATCTCTTCTATACTTTGCACTTGGTTTCTCCTAAGCTCAAATCTCCTTCGAGGTCCCACCGTGCGTGCCAAATTTTGTTGGGGGATTCTTGGACAAGAAGGGATTTGAGTGTTTGTAGGAGAAAAGGGAAAGGAAAGAAGAGAAAATACACACTAGAAGCCTCTGTCGATTGATTATAATAAGACAATTACAATGGGGATGCACAATATACTGGAATGCTTCTATGCAAAATCCCACAGAGTGCTCAAGTACAAAATACCAAATACCCAAAGTCTTGTGAAGTCTTGTTGCTGCCGGACTCCTCTGCACCAAACCTCCACCTTCTCTAAGCCTTCACTTGTGCACACCTTGCACCAAGCTTCCAATAAGGGGGAGGGCTGGACACCTTCTGTCGGCACGTGCACACTACAATGAGACCTTGGGATCCTTGGGGGACTAGCTTAGCCCTTCTTTGCACACTTCCTTAGTCACTCTCCATGCACACCTTGCACTTCACTTCTCTGCGTCGCACACTGGTGACTCTTTCACTTCTCTCTCTTGCTTCACTTAGACTATGCTCTTCTTGCTTACACTTCAATGGTCCAAGAATAGTCCTTGCCTTGATTTGAGTGTGTTGATTCACATACGCTCCTAACTGCAAGAGTATCTTGGTGCTCACTTTGATGTCCCAAGATTTTCTTCACAAGTGACAACCAACGACTCCCTGTTTTATCCTGTAGTGACTTTAGACTAAAACCAAAAATTTTAATTGGGGGGCCATACTTTCACTTTTGCGTACGCTGCCGCTTCACATACTTCACATTTTCCTTTTAACTCTTCAAATGTGCACATAAGGGAGGGTTCACCTGAACCTTCCAAAACACTTTAAAAACACTTTGAAGCTTAGGGAAATTAGAGAAATACCTCTGCAACCTGCAACCCACTTTCTCCAATTTACCCTTTGTGGACAATTCATTGTGCACTACCTGTACACTTTGACACCTGCACTTTAGCACTTTGACTTTGCACCAATTGACTTTGATCTTGACCTTGTTGACTTTGACCAATTTGACTCTGATCTTTTTGACTTTGACTATGGTTGACTTTGACTATAGTTGACTTTGACCAATATGACTTTTATGGGCTCAACACACATGCACACATATACACTCACATGCATATATACAAACTGAGGGAATATGTTTTGGAACCCCTCCTTAATAATACCTTATGTAGAGATATGTACCCCTATAGTATTTGTATTTTTCAAACCTTCATGGAAACCATAAATATATATATTTGATGGAAATAAAAAGCTAAGAATAAGGTGGATCCCATCCTAGTAAAGTAGATACCCTTACCTGGAGTGAATGGTAAAATCAAATCCTAAGTTAAATATGGAGTGGGACAAGTAGTTTTATAATTCAAATATTTAAGCTTGACCCACTCTTCCCTTTGAGAGAGTCTAAATAACTTTTCAAAGACTCAAGCCTCACCATAGACGTTTGAGTCCTACACAAAGATTCTTGATAAATGGGACACATGTGATTGACTTTTGGGCCCAAAATCAAGCATATAATATTCCAAACGGCCAAACTCAGATATAAGGATCATTCCCACAAAATGACGGTGCTATCTATAGTAATTTTATGATTTTTTTAAAAATATCAAAGATATGATCATATGGGATGAGATGCATACCTTAGAATGGCCAAAATTCCTCAAGGATTTTATCAATGTTGTATTTTCCACCATACAAGTGTCATATCTAAAAGATTCTTCCAAATAATATCATCTCCAAATATCTTTCCAAAAGGCCTATAAAAGGACCCCCTTGGGTGCCCTCAAACAAGCAAGTGGTATGTAGGTACATGCTATCAGCATTGCAGTGATCATAGTGCTACCCTTTGGAGATGGAGATCTTGGCTACAGAAGAGGTGCTACACTCTTTTTCTTTATGTATCCCATATTCTTTGTATCCATATCTTGTAATATGAGCTTTATTTCCTTTTGAATCCAATTATCTCTTCTTTCATCTTCTATCTCCCACCCTTTCTATTTCTTCTAATTCCTTCTCTACATCCCCCTCATTTTTGAATCCTCATCATTTCCCTTCAGTCTATATCCTTTGGGAAGTAAGTTTATCTTCCTCCTTATGTCTATGTATTCAAATGTTTTTTGTGTGAATGCTAAGAGGGCAGTGTGGAACACCCGTGTCCTAAGAGCATTTGGTATAACAGTGAATGTACATGTGTATGTATTACTTGTGTGAATGCTGAGAGGGTAGTGTGGAACACCTGTGTCCTAAGAGCATTTTCATTTTATGTGCATGCTAAGAGGGTAGTGTGGACCACCCGTACCCTAAGAGTGCTCTTATGTTGTGTGCATATAGTCAATGTATAAGGAGCTTATGAGCCTGAGTACTAAAGGAGTGTTAGCGGCCATTTCTTTAGTGCCCCTCTCATAAGTTGGTGCCCCCACTGAGAAACTCAATTTAATGAAGTTCCAAAATCCCAATAACCAAAATCATCCCATTCACCCCAACCAACCTTATGAACCAAGATCCCTTCTTTTCGTACATATCACATATAGTAGGAAGATATTCTTCCAACAACACATAGTCTATCATTTTGGGACAGAGCATTTGGGATAAATCCTTGAATCTCAAGAACCATTTATCTTTCTAATTTTAAAATATACCCTTAGTTTTGATGTCTAGATCTTTGTTCTTTTGTAAGAAAACCACTTTCAAGTTCAACCATGGTATCAATCTTCCCACACTTCTATGGAAAACCCAACGAAGATGCTATAGAGTTTTTAGACAACTTGGATGGCATAGCTCGTCTCAGGAAGGGATAAAAAAGCTATCAAGCTAAGGACTTTTCCATTGTTCCTAAAAGAGGAAGCGAGAGTATGGTACAACAACCTATTAAACAAAGCAACAAGGAGTTGGAAAGCAGTGTGTGAATCATTCATAGCCCAATATGGCAAAAAGGATACACGAGAAGGATTGTGGTAACAATTGCTCTCACTAAGGCAAGTAACACTTGAAGACTTTTCAAATTACGAGTCCAAGTTTCAGTGTGTGTGGAATAATCGGGAAAGTAGCCTAGGGAAAAACAAAGTAGCTCCACAGTTTTTAAAAAGGAATAGATTCATCTCGAGACTCTTCCCTTCTCTAAAACAAAAGGTGGAGTCATAATTTCCAGGAACCTTTGAAGAAGCATTAGAGATAGCAAGAGTGAAATGTAGAAAATTAAAGTTTCAATTTCCAAAGGTTGAAAAAGTAGAACATATGGATGCTATTCCCCTTGTGCCAGCTGCACAGGTAGAGAATGGAGAAGCTTCACAACAACATATCTTGCAGAAACTCACACAATAGTTGGAACAACTAACACTCAACTTGGTAAGGAGTGTGCAAAATAGATCACAAAGGGAACAAAATTGAGAACAATGATGACAAGCACAAGAGTTCATATGCTACAAGGTCATGGTATGTACAATTATCCTCACCCTCGTAGGAATCCAAGTGATATGTATCCTGTGAGGAGGCCACCACAATACGTGCATGAGCAACAACAACCGCAAGTAAATATTCCACCTATCCCAATGGCTCAAGATGACCAAAGGTAAGTGAATGTTCTAGAGCTGATCAAGGAAAAAGAGACTATGGATACGATGCTAATCAAGAGGACAAGGATGCAAGATAGAGACCGATCTCAAGATGAAGATTCCAACATGGCTACACAAACGAAGAAAGGAAGAGTTTCCGAAGGAGAAGCTAGTAAAAGAAAGAGAAGAAAGATGAGGAAGATCACGATGGAAGACTTTCCTCTATGTAAGGGTATCAAAACTTATGACCTAATTGAGGATATATCTACACAGCAACCAAATATCACTTGGCCACAATTACTCCAACTATCTTCAAAAACTAGTAGGGAATGGTCCAAGCTAGTAAGCACTAGGAGGACTAAAAATAAGGAAGTTAACCTTATAAGAGCCAATGCATATGACGACATGGTATCCATAGTGGATGTGTATGTGAAAGAAAAAAGAATTTCAAATGTGTTCCTGGATGGTGGAGCACAGATGTGTGTGATGACAGAAAAAACAATGCATAGGTTAGGATTGGACGTGACAGGACCATCTGCATACCAAGCTAAAATGGCAAATAATAGTGTTGTTAAATGTGTTGGTGTAATTGAAAATTTAAGAGTCATAGTATGTGATATAGAGATTGCTTTGGATATGTATGTCATTGCAACCAAGGGGGATGGCTATCCTATCGTATTAGGATATCCATGGTTAATCGTAGTGAAAGCAGATAAAAAATAGGGTTCTGACCTTCTAGTTCTCAAACCAAATGATAGAACAAAGTCAATTATCTATGATTTGAACGACTAGAAGAAGGAAGATAATAGGTATGAAACAACTATGGATGAAGAGAGTTCTTGTTATCATAGTGATTCTAGTAGTGAGGAATCGATAACCGAAAATGATTCATCAACACTCAAAGTCATGGGCATGATCTTTCAAGGAAAGGAAGATGGAGGCAAAGAGGATGATCTACAACAATCACAAAGTAAGGACTCCATGCCTGAAGTAGATCTCCAAAAGATGCTAGCAGATCTCACCTCAGATGAAAGGAGCACGTACATCAACATGCTCAAAAGGTATCCCAAATTATTCATTAAAGATTATAATGAGATACAAGGAGTAACTGTTATTCAACATCATATCAAAATCAAGCCAGTGGCACAAAAGCTCAGAAGGATCGAAACACTTCAACAAGAGGCTCTGTTAAATGAGGTAAGTAGAGTTATAAAGGCTAGTTTCATTTACCTTGTATCAAATTCAGAATGGGTATCTCTAGTAGTAGTTACCCCAAAGAAGAATGATAAATAGAGATCATTTTCCATTACCCTTCCAAGATGATATTCTAAATGAAGTGGCAGGCCATGAAAGGTATACTGTATATGATAGATACTCAAGTTACTTTCAAATTCGGATAGTAGAGAGACCAAAGGTAGACCATATTCATTACGTCATGGGGGTGCTTTGCTTATTGAGTAATGTCTTTTGGCCTAACCAATGCACTTGTAATATTTCAAAGGTTTATGAACTATGTTTTTCAACCATTCTTTCGATCATCAATAAGGGTGTACATGGATGATTTTTCCATATATAGTACTAGATCTATGCATTGTCAAAAAGTTGAAAAAGGCTTAAAAGATTGTATTAGCTTAGGTGTCAATTGAATCTTGATAAGTGTCATATTATTGAGAAGGAGGTAGTTCTCCATGGACATCTCATATAAGAAAAGGGGATTCAAGTTGATTCATCCAAAGTGGAAGCCTTATTGGCTCTACCTCCTTCAACAACAATAAAGCAGACCCTCACTTTTGTATAAAAGGTATGCTACATATCATGATTCATCTACCTTCTATCTGAAATCATATCTCCATTACAAAAGCTTGCACAAGATAGTATCTTTACATGGGAGGATGTCCATAGTGAATATTTTGAAGAAATCAAAAGAGTACTAAGTACTCTACCCACATTGATGCCCCCAAATATGGGAGAGACTTTCTATGTGTACCTAAGCATAGGTGAAGAAGCAATCGGAGTAGTCTTACTCTAGAAGGATACAAAAATATCTCACATGCGTCTTCTTTACTTTGCTAGCAAGGTAATGAAAGAAAATGAGAAGAGATACACAAATGCAAAGAAACTTATATATGCACTCATGTTTGGAGTAAGGAAATTTTGGTCTTACCTTCTTGCTATGCCTTTCATTGTTCTTACAACAGAGCATGCATTCCCATATGTGGTACAACATATGAGTATCTCATCTAGAATAGCTAAATGGGTTCTTGAACTTCAAGAATACAACTATACTTTTGTAGTAGAGAAAAGCACAAGAGCGAGTCTTGCAGACATACTTACCTACAGGACGTGGGAGAGAAAAATCTTAAATGAGAGGGACAAGGGACCAACCTTGCATGAAGAAGATATTGAAGATGCACATACTGTATTTTTTGAGGGTGCATATAAGAAGCAGGTCAACAAAGCAATACGAGGGTTTCTAATATATGACCAAAACAAACAACTCATCTTCAAGAAAGATATAATTCTTCCTAATGCTCATTCAAATAATGAAGCAGAGTATGCAGCACTATATAAGGCCTTGCATGAATGTGTGCAACATGGTATCAAAAGGTTGATTATCCAAGGGGACTCAATGTTGATAATTAAGAAATTGCAAAATGTATGGTATTGCAAAATCCAAAATTGATTTGAATGGTTGAAAAGGGTAAGAGTATTATTAAAACAATTTAAGAATACTCAAATATTTCATGTACCAAAGAGCCAAAATAAGAAAGCAGATGCATTAGTAAATGAGCATTTTGATGGTTTCATAGCATCCATGAGGCTGGGAGACAACAATTTTGTAGGTCAAGAAGGATATTATTCTCAATGTAATGGTCTTGTTGAGAAGACCAATGTAATTCTTTGTAAAATCATTAGTAAGCAGGTAAAGCAGCATCCTAAGGAATGGGACAAGCACTACAACATTCTGGGCATATCGCACATCCTACAAGGCATCCTTAGGATTCACTCCTTTCCATTTACTGTATGGACAAGAAGCCTTGTTAACGATAGAAGTGGAAATCCCAAGTCTCCATGTACTACTAAAAGAAAGTGCAGAAAGTGAAGAAGAGGTAATCCAAAAGAGGCTTATAGATCTATAACAATTGAGTATGAAAGGGAGGGTTAACAGAAGGAACTCTTGTTCTATGGTATGATAACCATTTTGATAACACACATGATACAAAGTTCCAACCACCATGGGAAGGACCGTTTTTTATCAAGGCAAACTTCTAGAATGGAAGCTATCAACTCATGGATATATCAAGGAAGCTGCACAAGACAAAGGTCAATGGATGGAGGTTAAAGAAATACTGGTAGAGGATAGAAGAAAGTAATTACAACAAGACCAATCAAGGGAGAAATACATATCAGTAGTGCAAGAAGATGACCCACCTTGGAGCATCCATAAACTCTTTGAAGGCTAGAGATATAAATGCCTCTAGCCAAGGGGAGTGCTAAGTATGAGGGAATATTTTTTGAAACCCCTCCTTAATAATACCTTATGTATAGATATGTACCCCTATAGTGTTTGTATTTTTTAAACCTTCATGAAAACCATAAATATATGTATTTGATGGAAATAAAAAGCCAAGAATAAGGTGGATCCCACCCTAGTAAAGTAGCTACCCTTACCTATAGTGAATGATAAAATCAAATCCTAAGTTAAATATGGAGTAGGACAAGTAGTTTTATAAATTCAAATATTTAAGCTTGACCCACTCTTCCTTTTGAAAGAGTCCAAACAACTTTTCAAAGACTAAGTCCCACCATAGACTTTTGAGTCCTCCACAAAGATTCTTGATAAATGGGACACATATGATTGACTTTTCGGCCCAAAATCAAGCATATAATATTGCAAATGCCCAAACTCAGATATAAGGATCATTCCTATGAAATGCAAATACTAATTATAGTAATTTTATGATCTTTTATGAAAATATCAAAGATATGATCATATGGGATGAGATGCATATCTTAGAATGGCCAAAATTCTTCTAGGATTTTGTCAATGTTGTAGTTTCTACCACACGTGTCACATCTAGAAGATTCTCCTAAATAATATCATCTCCAAATATCTTTCCAAAAGGCCTATAAAAGGATCTCTTTGGGTGCCCTCAAAACAAGCAAGTGGTGTGTAGGTACATGATATGAGCATTAAAGTGATCATAGTTCTAACCTTTGGAGGTGGAGATCTTGGCTACAAGAGAGGTGCTACACTCTCTTCCTTTATGTATCCCATATTATTTCTATCCATATCTATTAATATGAGCTTTATTTCCTTTTGAATCCAACTATCTCTTCTTTCATCTTCTATCTCTCACCCTTTCTATTTCTTCTAATTTCTTCTCTACATCCCCCTCATTTCTGAATCCTCATCATTTCCCTTCAGCCTATATCCTTTGGGAAGTAAGTTTATCTGGCTCCTTGTGTTTATGTATTTAAATGTTTGTTGTGTGAATGATAAGAGGGCAATGCGGAACACCCATGTCCTAAGAGCATTTGGTGTAATAGTGAATGTACATGTGTATGTGTTACCTGTGTAAATACTAAGAGGCCAGTGTGGAATACCCTTTTCCTAAGAGCATTTCCATTTTGTGTGGGTGCTAAGAGGGTAATGCAGACCACCCGTACCCTAAGAGTGCTCTTGTGTTGTGTGCATATAGTGAATGTGTAAGGAGCTAAGAACCCTTCCTTTCCACCACATCCATTACTGCTTATGAGCCTGAGTACTAAAAGAGTGTTAGAGGCCATTTCTTTAGTGCCCCTCTCAACACATATACACATACACAAACACAT